>VSDK01018170.1:207954-225104 GCA_009767595.1 Symbiodinium kawagutii
GGAATGAGAGGGCTGCTCACAGATGTAGTAAAAAAGTTGGTAACGCAAGTCATTCCAACAAACAAACACCATTGCAATTTTAGAATATGGAGACTCGGAGAACAGTCGCATTTTGGAGGTACACGACACATATATGGAAATCTCTACGTGTTATTACAAGATAATTGTGTTGATTCTTTGATCCTAGTGCGTGTTTGTGGTACATCTTTCTGTTGAAATATGTTTGTATATTGGCGCCTTTGATCCTGACTCTTTGGACACTTGGAAGTGAATCTCTAAGAATGAATCCGAAATGGATGGTTTGGCCATCCCATGGGCCGTGGTTCACTGTTGGCTTCTCATCATGCCAATGAATCAACCGATATTAGCTCACATTAGCCAGGTCACTGAACATGATCGACCAATATTGACTATGATGATTCAATCAGAAATGATCACCAACCATGTACAGGCATCGGCATCGGCCACTGTTAAACATCATCAACTTTCCATCAATCATCCTCAACAAACCTTTCCATCAACCATCATCAACTTTATAGGTGATCATCAATAAAACACCACAATCAACCATCATTAACCGTCATCAAGGATTACCAACCACCATTAACCACCACCTGTTCATCATCATTAACCACCATTCAGATGGTCAACTAACCATGTCAACCATCATTAACCATCAATAAACCCATGAAGTCAACCAACTCAACCAATTATTGACCATCCTTAAGCATCCTTATATAACCATCCTTAATTATCCTTAAGTTCATCCTTAACCAATAACCAATCATCCTTAACCAATCACCAACCATCATCATTGGTCATCCTGAACCATCACTAATATGAACCATCCTCAACCATCACTGACCATCCTTAACCAATCCTTAACCAATCCTTAACCAATAATCAACCATCCTTAATCATCATATCACCATTCATCACCAACCAGCGTCATCGACCATCACCCACCATCCGTGGTCAACCCCTGTGAGCCTCGAGGCACGGTGTCCTGGGCCGCCATCGACTTCGTCTCGGAGCTGCGTCGCGAAGTGACGCCCTCGGAGGACACCGCGGAAGCCTACAGGACGAGCAGCGGGGAGAAGGCAGCGGAGCCTGGCGGCGGTTGATGTGGTGCTTAGTACCAGTGGTTAGTAAAGATTATCAGTGATTACTAGGTGAATTAGTAGGTGATACATGGTACTCTATGGTGATTGGTAAATATGGTGATTAGTATTAATATGGTGGTTTCTTAGAATGGAGGACCCACAAGATGGTTGGTTTGTTACTAGAAATTGGTAATAACGGTTTACAATGGATGATTATTAGTATTGATTGGTTTTGATCAATAGTGGTTCAACTGTGGTTCGTACCACCATTGGTTAGTATTGGTTCCATGGCTATATGCTGATTGTTAGTCTTGATAGTGATGGTTAGTATTAGTGGTTGAGGTTGGTTTGTAAACCACTATTAGCAATGGTTGCTAAATGCTGATTCATAGTGGTACTGCTAGGCCCGGATGAAGCTAAACCCAGGGTTCATTATTTGGGGGGGTACCATTTTAATGGTGAACCAAGGCTTTTGGGGGATACCCCCTTTTAATCAACCAGGGGTTTATTCATCCAGGGTTGACATTTAAGATTGATATGTGGTGAATATGGTGATTAGCAGTGATTAATGGTGATGAAAGGTGGTTAAACTGTGGTTAGTATGTGGTTAATATGTTGATTAGTAGTTGCTCATAGCGATTTCTAATGGTTGACAGTGTGTGAAACCGTGGTTTCTCAAGTCATAGGGGACCCCCAAAGGGCATCGTTGTTTTATTACAAATAAATGACTAATAGATCTTGGGGTACCCCTATTCTGAGAAACACCCATATAAAGCACCTATGGGCAACTTGGTGCAGAAAAGGTGGAACACCTTGAGTGCGCTGTCAGCATTTTCCCTTTCATGATCAGATTTTGGGTTTGATGGCCATCTAACTCCAGCCAAACATTTTTGGAAAAATATCCTCCAAGTTTTGCATCACCTTTCTCAAGACTGCTTCATGCTGAGCGCGAGTGGCAGACTGGTGTGTGTGAACAGCTGGTAATGTACCATGCATTTGCTCAACACATTGATGTGTGATTCGATGGATTAAATCTCATGAGTTTGGATTCAAAAGACATTGGCACAGAAGGTTTTTTTCAGGAAAACATGTTTGTTTTTTCGCTGCGGGGGCCTCTTCTCACATAGGGAGCCAGGCAGTGAGCTGTGTCAAACATTCTTGAAAACTCAAGTTGGTTTACCATAGATATTCAAGTTGGTTCACTATGAATATTTATATATAACCAAGCTGATGGCCATTCAGCACCCAGCTTTCACCAGGATGCTGTTGGACTGGGATGGGGACCTCCATGTGCACAGCGTGGCCGGAGCCCTGTATCAGTTGACGCATGCGGAGCTGGTGCAAAACCTGGTCGCAGTGGGACTGAAGCTTCTCGCCGTCATCGCTTCGAGGTGAGTTCGAAGAATGATTCAGGATGATTTTAGAGGAGGTTTCATCACTGTACATGGTTACTTACATAATTTTGTGCACATCACATATTACTGTTCATATTTAATGTTATACAATGTCTGCGTTTTACTGTTATACAATGTCTTCTATGGTTGATGTTTATAGCTTATTGGCAAAACATTTGTGGCTTCTTTGAAACCCGTTTCTGGGGAGCATGGCTAGTGCCAAGGCCAGACCCAGTGCTACGTTTACGTTTGTGTGTGTGTGTGTGTCAATGTTTTGAAGTTACCTGGGTGGTCGTGCCGACTTGACTTGGTCACGAAGATCCAATGATTGGCTACCAGTCTCCCAGTAGTCCAAGTCTTCCGACAAATACCTTTGCTAACACTTGACCTGAAAATCACTTTGTTTGGTCAGACTGACTATCAGCGCGTTTGTCATAGATGTACATATTGCTACAACGGCCAGACTGTGGCAAAGAAAGATGGGCAGAGAAGCAACGGATCAGCGATAACGGCAGAAAAGAGTCAATCCCGAGGAATTCACATCTCAAACGCCCGGCATCACTGCATCCCAGGATTTCTTCATGTTGATGTTTGAGTTTTGCTTGATGTTTCACTTGATGATGCGTCAGCAACGTGCATGATTGTGCCCACCCCAACCCAGCCCATCCCAGGCGTACGGCGTATCAGAAACGTGATGCACACGCCCCTTCCGGACGTCCCCAGTCCCCGTAAACAACATGTAGTGGAAGTTGTTGATCCCCATGACGACATGTCCTATCATAGTGATAGTGATGATGATGGTGGTGCTGGTGCTGGTGGTGGCGGTGGGGCTCATGATGATGATATGGATGACGGTCTTTCAACTCCGACCCCCCATGCGTTGGTTCGCTTACTGTCCTGCTGTTGATGAATCAAATGCATGATTATAACTATGGTTGATCTAGGATTCGGAAGTGACTCAAACAATTAGGATAGCTGGAACAGGATATCAGAAATGCTTGGAATAGGCCCTCAAAAATGCCTGGATAGGATATCAGAATTGCCTAGAGTGGGAACCGATCCCATCAAAAATGAGCTTCTATCGAAAATGAGTTCTTCCTTGATGGTAGTTTGTCAGAATGCGGAACCCCCATAGCATCCTTCAGTAAGCATTTACAGGAATGAACCACCCGTTTTTGGGGTTCCCTATTTTGAGAAACTGATGTTCTATGCAGCTCAAGGTCTTCAAAGTGGTCGTCCACTGACGGGCCCGACGAGACGAAGATCATTGAAGCGATCGGTGGATCTTCGTTCGATGAGAATCAGGTGAGGAATGACCAAACAAATTTTGCATGAACAACTTTTCTAACTTGGTTTTAGGTTCTTGCCTGTGGCTAGTTTGGATGACTGTACATAGACATATCAAAGCACAATTGACAATACTCTTGGTCGGTATTGACAAAGTCAACTAATCAGCAACATTGGCAAGACGCATGGGAAGATCACCAACCAATCAGTGGTTGCACGGTATGCAACACCCATCACAGGGGTCCTGAACCTCATTGTAGCTATAAGCTATAAGTGTTTTTTGACCAAGTGAATCGTCACTGTCACATCGAAAACTGATTTTCTTGACAATCTGTTCTTGAAATCAGTTTCTGCCTTCACCCTTGACCAGTTGTTTAACACTGCTGCCACGAAATTTCGGCGCGACCCAGGTCTTGAAATTTCTCTCAGAGATCCAGGGGCATGTTCCTCGCAACTGGTAAGCTGCGCAGGCCACACGCCATCACATTTTGGCGAGAAGTAAAGCTGCGTTCGAGGTGATGAATCCAGAGACCCCAGTGGGAACATATTCATATGCACTACACAATTCGGAGATTCGTTATTTATGTTTGCGATTGTACATAGCCACGTGAGTACTACCATTTTAATGGGATACCAGCACCAAGACCTTGAGACTGCACCATTTCTGGATACCACTGGTAGGTGGCAGTGGTAGCTGAGCACCTTCCCATGTTGTTGAAGCCATTTAGAGTTGAACCGGCCATCCTAAATCGCCAGCCAACACTTGCATCCGGAGAATCAGACATGGTGCTGCTTCCTTGGATGAACTGATTTGCTGAACTTGTTTGGCAAATTACTTTTAAAACAAGCGAGAGGAAGGCCAAAGCAAGGCACAACCAATATCCACCATCTGTTTGACAAGGATACATAGGAGGGCGATACACATCAAAACAACCAGAATGTATGAGTTATATATGTTCAATCGGTTGAAGTTTTGATCCAGCACCAGGTTGTAGCAACGTGGCCGTCCATGGAGAAGGGTTCTAAATCTACTCACTAGGATGTCAATTCCAACTTGTTGTAGGATGGGTTGATGATGGTTGATGCATTTGGACTGGTGACCTCGGCCTGGTAGGGGTTAAAATTTGCCAAGTGCAATAGCCGGTGAGGCAAGGCAGGCCCAGCCCTGGTGGTAATCTCCAGAGTCATGTTGCTCGTACCTGATGTTACCTTGTTGCCACTATTGGTTCAGGAAGCCACTCTGAACAAGCATCATCATCATCATCATCATCATCATCATCATCATCATCATCATCATCATCATCAACATCAACATCATCACCCATCATCACCCACCATGAGAGACATCATTCAAAACCATGAAACGATCATATCATCATATTTCATCCTTGAATTTTTCCTCAGATTTTCCATCTCAGTTCGTCGCCCCAGGTTCATCTCAACGTCCTGCGCATGCTGCGCGCGCCCGTTGGCGCTGCGCCGGCGCGGTGCCTGGCGCTGGCGGGCGGCAAAGATGCGGCGGTGAACGACGCGCTGCGGAAGGCATGGGCCAAGTTGGGGCAAGCGCAGCGCCTCGGCTTCGCAGAATGGATGTGGAGGGTGGAAATACCAACCGTGGTTGGTTTATGTTAGGGATATTGATGATAGATGGATCTTATGGTAATATAGTTGAGTGATATTAATGATACCTTTTGCTAAATATCAAAAATGGGATGTTGATAATCAGATATCCGACGATATTATTAACGATGTGGCAATAGAATATTGGTAATGGTTATGGTATAAATAAACAGTGGGTATCAATATGAAGCATGCAAGTAACTATGCCAACCATGTTGTAAGAACGGTTATGGCATCAAGAACACTTAATTATTAACGGTTCAATGGTGACTGGTGTACTGTTGCAGCGAGGGATCCCAAGAACGCTAAACTGAAAGATAGAGTTTGATCAACCAACCAGTTTCTGAAATGATTGATATTCTAAGGCTGATGATGATATTCATAGATCGAATGATTGATGATAAACAATAGTGTTGATCAATGTTTAATTATGCTATAAATTTCGGCGGTTGTAGGAATGATTGTACCCACAACAGTTGTTGATTAACCAAGCATGGTTGGTTTAGTGAGGCGGTGCCGATCCACTGGATGTTTGCTTGCACTATCGCTGGATTCGCAAGCTGAATTTGTTGCTGTTTGAGGGTCCTTGAAACAAAATCCGATGACTCTGGAAGCTTGCTGTTTTTGGATTGTTGTTGTTTCAGCTGCTTTTCTGAGACAGTTTTTGCCAACCCGTTGAAACTGAAAAGTCGGTCTAGTTGAGAATCGTGCGACCGGATCACCTCATCTAAAGCTGGGTAGTTGCCACTCTAGCGCGATGGAGACCGAAACATGTTGGCTGGTCGGATATTTTGTAGCTGGATCTTGCTTTGTGTGGTTATTGAGTTATGATTTGTGCTTAAAAGAAATAGTCTTGTGATATTTGATACATTTTACACATATACACATGTGTATAAATGCAATTCAACCATACTCAATTCACATAAATGAATATATAGGTGGTCCCTATCCATGCAGTGCTTCCAGGCTCATTTACGATCGCTTCCATTTATTTCACAATGTTGCGGAGCGCGCCCTGTGGTCCATCATGCACTTTTTCTTCCTGGCCTTAAGCTGTTTTTCCTGCTACTGGCTGATTCGCATATCCAAGAACCTGCATGGACGTGTGGCTTCACACTGGCTTGTTGCTTGGGCGACGGTGAGGTGGGGATGCCTCCACAAAGTCAACTTTGCGCATCCATTGACCAAAGGGCTGGGCCTCTTGGTGGAAGCTGCGAGGGATGACGGTCGATGATGAGGGATGAGTTTAGAGATCATTCACACCTGAGGTGGACCGTTGGTCCCTTGGTTTTTCTTGGTTTTGGAAATCGATTGAACAGATCTGAACACTCTGCAAGTAGTTTTGAACAACCACTGCAGCTGGTGAACAGTTTTGGACAACCAGACCCTTGACAGATGCTATGCCCTACCATTGGCCGGCCCCAGGACTGCCACCGGGCAGTAAGCCTTTTGACTGCCCAGCGGTTCCCACTGGCGGCGACACCAACACTATCCAGCAGGCCTTGACGGGGTCGTCCAGTGAAGCGTTCCAATGAGGCCAGGATGGTTATGGTGATGCTCTATGCTCTAGCAAGATATGAATGTAACAATGATCTAGCAGGAACTTTGATTTCACCATCAGTTTGTAATATGTAAGGGTTACTTCTCTTGTTAACCATGTCTTGAAGGGTTCAGCTTGTCATGGATGCATCATTTGACTTTTGTGTATGCGACATCCTTTGGCCGCCTTTCTTTTGAAGATTCGTTTGTCCAGCGTCACTCACGTTAGGGGTCAACACAATGACCATGGCCTAGCTTACTGCACCTAAAGAAACCACGGTCGCCGAAACAATCAGGCACCAAAATGAACAGATCTGTTGATTGATCTGAGATCGATGCCATCTTTGACATTGTACAAGACATGATATGGTGGTTTCTCAAAATAGGGGACCCCCTAAATCATTCATTAACAACCATTTTTGGAAACTAACCAGCTATTTTTGGGTTCCCACTATTTTGAGAAACCATCATATACCTGATTGTTCACTGGAAATCTGTTGATTGATCTTTGACATTGAACAGTTGGACCTGAGATCAGTGCCATTTGTGGCTGGTCAACTGCGAAGCGCGCAGCCTGCGCAGGCAGCCACCAAGTCCATCTTCGACCTTTCGGCCAACAGTTCCAATGCGTCGCTCAGGATTTGTTTCAACTTGGCCAACCTGGCAGAGCCTGGGATGCCTGGAAGGTTTGGCCTATCGAGTTATGGGGACCTACACAGACCTACACATATATTTTATTAGTGAAATCTTGTAGGAATCCGTTTGCTTCATTTTCAGAGATGTGATGAACAGCAACTCTGTTCCCATACGCATCATTTCACATGCCTGGTAGCACTTCCCTTTCTCACCAACATGTGAAGTAAGAAGATTTCGCTTCTCACAGCATCACCGACAGAACCACAATTTGGTAGTTTCCTGCCTCCACAGTGTCACTGTTTCGCTGGTCGGACCATGACAAGTTTCCTATGGACGACCAAAGTTCTTGGTGAACTGCGTTGCTCCTGATCAATGCAGAAAGCCAGGTGCTCCTTATCACTGACCAATCGAGGTCTTTGTCGGCGGTTCAGAGGGACGTTCGATGTTATAAGCTAGTCTGAAACGTTTGTTAGCTACATGTTTGATGAAACAACCAGTCCCAAGAAACTCTCACACAAACACACAATCCTTCCGCGCCTTGCAATTCACCTGTCTTTCATCTATGTGGATGATCCTCATGCACAGTACCGGTCATCGTTCTCAGGATCCGCCAAAAGCTGGCAATAATCATCACCTAAGAACCGACATCCACGTTGTCATAGACATCAACCAACAGCCATAGTATCTTGAACCACGTTGCCAATATGACATCAGGATATGTTTATCAGATAAATCACAGGCTCCTTGTCATTGATTTCACCGTGGAAAGCACTGGACATTTTTTGTGTCATTTAGCTTAAATTTCCGGTTTGCTTTCAGCAGATTTCAATCGCAGCAAAGCTGAGGACAGCAGCACCAATCGCATCATCATGCCCTTGGGTCAATCCGGTCATTTTGCGTCGAAGCACTACAGTGACGCTTGGAGAATAAAGCTTTCAACATTTTGCACAGGAACATTTGATCTACCCCTCCACACTCAAGATTCAATATCTTATGCATTCTTATTCTGTCTATTGTTCTCGGATCGTCCAAATATTATATCTCTTCCAAGTCTGGATTTGCCGATTTGCCACTTATTCTATATTCCATCTACTGCAAGGATGATTGTAGAGCATGTATGCTCTTGCATGTTTGACTACTACCGGTGTTTGCAGACCACATCATAGAGTTACACATGTCTGGGCCCAGGATCAAACGTCGGACTGGGCCGCTGGCAAGATGAAAGGCTTCGTGTTGGAGGAGGCTGAGGTTCGAAGAGTCGCCACGAGTCTGGGACATGAGTTGGAGGCGAAGGACACCCTGGCAGTCCAAGAACCAGCTGGCTTTGGGATAACTACCATGGTTCAACTAAGGGGTTTTTAATGTACCAAAAGTTAAATTTTAAAGTGCCAAAAAAGGGATTTAATGAGTACCAAAGTAACAACTGGCTAAGAACATGAGAATTCATGTACTGAAACACCCCAGTTTTACGGTAACAGCCATTGTTTCACTAAGGGGTTTTGAATGTACCAAAAAGGATCAACAATTGTTTTTGATGGTGATAGGACTCCAGGGTGCAACCAAGTAGGCTTAGTAGGTTAGGATCTAAACGTGCACCCTTGATACCATTGATGGTTTTCTTATTAAAACTAGTGGCTTATGGGACTTATGGGTGAAAATTCCCAGGCTATGGCAGAGCCATATGCGGTGAGGGTCATCTATGTTTGTTGATGAAGGAGAAATAGGGATACTGGATATTGACGTGCCCAGCGTCGGGTGGTAGTTCACCAAACCTGAGGAAGCATGGCTGTTCCCAGCAAGGACCAGCATGGATTTTGACATTTTGGGAATAATGATGGTTTTTTGTACATCGACTGAAGGAAGGATTTTGACATTTATCACCTTAGTGGGATCCCGCTGGTTCCCGCTACAACCTGCATGGAATTTCCGGATTTCCCAACGCTTTGGACCCGAGGAAGACCATGCGCTTTGTTGCTGTTGGCCAGTTGCCAAGCCGGCGCTTGGCATGGCTGGTGAGTTGCATTTGTGGATGAGTTGCACCTGCTGAAAAGGATCACTCAGATTTGCCATGGATTTCAGCAAAAAAAGTTGCCAAAGCAAGACATGGATCAAGACTCATATCAAGACAGAATATGTTTTGGAATTCAGAAGCTCAAACTGCAGTAGTTACTATACATGGAATCCCCTATGTGGGTAATTTCATCAAAGTATTCTTTTGCAATTAGCGTGCTCACAACACGCAAATGCAGCATTAACATGCAGCCAGCCAATCACTTGCTTTTGCGGCCACAACTGCAGTGCGGCATATGGATTTGGCGTGGTGAAACAAGAGCAAACTCATTGCAAGCTCCGGTGTTGCTGATTTACTGATGTTGTTTTGACTTGGGAGATCTCTTCGTACCTCTGTGGCTGGCATCATGATTTCTTCACAATGCAACTGCTGAATGGTGATGTACAGTGGACTTGCTTTTTCAATCACTACAACGGCATTCTCTGTTGTAGACAAGTCTGTGGTCCCATCCAGCTCGTTCAGATTGGAACTCTACAACAAACTGATGTTGGGGAGTGATTCTGCAAGCTTTGTACTGAATCAATACTGTATGTAGCTGGGGACCACCTGTGCAATCTTGGCCATGTCCACTGTCCAAGTCCACCCATTTCCACCAAGTTCTGAATTTGTTGTAGTGGATCTCCAGTGGCTTTGAAGGCTTGTCATCAAGCACCGCTTTGCTTCACCCAATGGTGTACCTCTATGCCCCTATGCTCTCCCAAACTGATTGATGGCTTTGCCCATGGAATAGATGATGAGGGGTGCCACCCTAAGCTGACTTGAGGTACCACCATTTATGATCCCATAGCATGGTTTTGCTGGCTGGAAAGATTCTTGGATCCCAAGCATTGTTTCTTGCTGGTCGCGCTTTTTCGTTGTTGAGTCCCCAGGATAGTCCTTCGCACATCCGCCGATGAAAGTGTTCAATATCAATCCCTCAGCAAGTTGAGGAGCTGATCGAGGTGAGATATCAGTGAGCTTGGTCGATCCTTTTCATGGGATTAAGTAGTAATGGAGAAGGACCTATCGTTCCGTAGCTATTTGATAGATTTGAATGGACAATGTAGCAATCCATAGCAAAGGTTGAGGCTTACGGGTATGGCAAACTAACAGTTCGCTGGCTGGAAAATCTATGAAATTCTACCATAGCAGTAGTGGAGATGGCGAATTTGACGCCACCTGTTCCAGGCGGTTGGCACAGCCGGAGGTCACGGAGTGGCGCCGGGTGTGGCTGTTGGGAGTATCCAGTGCTACCCTTTGTGTGGAGCGAGCTGGAGCTACCAGGAAACCAAATGACAGTAGGGAATGGCAATGATTCAACTTGGTGATTAATAGTGGTTGAGAATAAGTCATCGTGGTGCTCAAATGTCATCAATGTATAATGCATGAAGATAGGCGATGATAACCAAATACTGTCTTTAGGGCATAGGACAGTACTCAAGAATGAACCACCTAGGTTTGAACGGACAACAGCATTTGCTTATGGTTAGTGTGGTGGCGGTTTACCATGGATCTTCCGTTACTTGTGGCCTCACTGCATGACACGTTTTAAACCCACTGATTTGGGGCCCAACACTTGGGAACTACTGTTGTTTACGAGTTGATTATGTTTGACGGCACAATTTGGTTCCCGGATCTGAAGCAGCAGAGATTGATTTACTGGTAGCCTGTAGGTGGGATTTTGTTTGGACTGCATTATTGTTTGGTTTTGTCGATGTAAACGATTAGATGTTGATAAGCGACATTCAGTCGCCAGAGTGTATGTAGCAGGATCGAATGATGATATTTATTCATCCTAGTGATTGTCAATGGAGTGAAAGTGTTGTTCGCTTCTTTGAAATCAATCTGCACTGGGCTATTGCTACGGTGTATTTGCCATCAAGCAGATGTTCAACTGCTGGATGCTATGATTTTGCCCACTGGCAACCATATTCGCCAGGGTTTGTTAAGTTTGTTGTCCTATATGATATCCTCAACCTTACAGATGCTACACCCATCATGCGCGGTGGCAATTGGAGGTACTTCCATGGCATGCCCAAATGATCCCATTGAGATCCCTAGATGATTCGAAAAAAAGATATCGCTATGGCTGGTTTGGGTGATCATATACGACTGATCAGCCATCATGGGCCACTGTGCACGATCAAAAGTACTGCGATCCTTCGCCATGATTAATAGTCATTAAACATCTAGGCTACCATCAACCACAATAAACCAGCTTGACCGTTGCCAGTTGTTGACATGAGCCAGTCTTAATTATATCCTTTAGCACTCAACCTCTCCCCACCACCATGGAAACACCTACAAAGTGGCGGTTCACAGGTGCCTCTTGCTGGACATACTCCGTCTGAACCTTCTAGGAGCTATGGGTGAAGTGATGGGTCATAGGGTGAATCTTGGCCGACATAACCATAGCCGTTATCATTTGGATGGCTGTGTAAACGATCACGTGTAAGGGTGGACTCTAAACACTAAGAATGGCAACTGGGGACTGATGGCAAAGTCACGATGTCATGTAATACGTACTGGTCGATTCTGGTTAATTAAGGTTAAGATTGGTTCGAAATGTTGGTTTGTGTTGATGCAACATACATATTTGTTTTAGTTTTCTTATTTGTACATAGGAGAAATCTGGAAATTAAAACGATGTAAAGTATGACGTACCATGAGAATCCATTGTGTCCGAAGTTTGGATGTTTGTGTTGATGGAAGATATCAACACTTGGTGCTTGATTCTTGATGCAATGGCGTTCACAGAAGCTGTCAGACAATGTGGAGCATCAAGCCTTATCATCCACAATCATCCATTGTCAGTCGTCATTAGTGATTTCCCATCATTTTATACCCATCAGAGGCAATGGGATTCAACCATTACTGACCATTTTCACTCCCCCATTCTAGAAACACAATTAAACACTGCAAATCCAACCATGGATCGGTATTGATAACGAACATTGGAGAATGCTCAGTATGAACATATATCAACATGTAAAATCATTTTCTTATCAATCATCAAAGAACCTAATATCATCAACCAACATCCATCATCCATCATCCACTATCATGATATTTTTATATAGTGATTGAGACTTATGATTATTATCATCAACCAATGAATATCATCTCCACTGTATCTCCACTATCCACTATTCTCCACCTTTGCCCTTTTGGCGATCCATCGTCACCCCTTGGTGCTCTCAGGACCCGCCGTGCCTATGTGGCAGAGCTGGATCAGGTGGACTGAATGGTGGTGCGACAGGATCCTGAGAGAAGTGATGACCATTACCAACAGTTGATTATACTGGTGAATAGTAATGGTTGATATTGAAATTAATAATGGTCCTGAGTGATTATAGCTGATTGTTGATTCCAATATTGTTGCCAACAGTTGATTGCCAACTGGTGGCTAAATTGGTTGATCATGATTATAATTGATGGTAATTCATGACCACGGTATATCATTGTTGAGTATGGTTGATAATCGTATACAATGGTAATAATGGTTCCTGTATACCATAGGCAATTGATGAGCCATTGATTCACCAATAGTGGTTGATTACTATAATGGTTGCTGATTGGAAGAATGGTTGATATCGATTGCAATGGTGAATGATAGTCTTATAAATTATTGTAATGCATGATCATGATAGATATTGGTGAACAATGGTTGCTCGTGGTTAATGATGGTAAATAATTAAGTGTTAACAAGTGTTATATGTGGCTAGAGGATGCATGTAATTAAGGGTTAATTGACGGTTGAACTAGTTTACTGACTGCTTAAACTCAAGATATTTATGATAACTAGCAGTAGCGTATATGGTGATGGTTGATCATCGGATATCGATTTCACCTACAATTGACTGGTCTCAATCACCTGCATTGGCCATGATGAACCATCCGAACCCCAACTAATCACACTGTACTTGGCATATGTCTTACCATCGCTGTGTTGGTTTGGACATCTCCGTCACGAGGGTACCGTCCAACCTCCCGGCTTGAAGAGAACTGATCCGTTTCTAGGCTTGGGAATCCAAGCACGGAGGCACTCATCCACCTTCCAAAGGCACTGTGGCTCATCATTTGTTGTTGCACTTTGCATGTCATTCACCGGAATCTTGTAAGCTCAGGAAACATGAACTTCCAGAAAGAAATGGCACTGGATTACAGTACAACATAGTACAGTAAGCATAGATTCCGAGAGACCCTTGAGTCACACATAGATTTTGCGGCTGTTGCAGGCACAAGAGATCTACCAGACGGTTGAGACAGAGTCGGGAGCCTTGGATGGCCCAAGTGGTCCTCGTTCTGCTTCAGATGTGCTGTGGTTGTGCATCGTTTTCTCGCCCTTGCACAGCGGAAAGGGACATCCAAAACCTACATTTTGCATATAACTCTATATGGTGGTTTCTCAAAATAGGGGTACCTATTTTGAGAAACACCCATATATATATATATATAAATAACCCAGATTCAGGACGTGCAATGACGTTCAAAGTTTGTCCGTTGGTCACTACAGCTAGCAGGGTTTTGCTTGCAGACCTTTGAACGTCGTATAGTATCACTAGATATCACTAGTGTTTAAGGTACATGTAAACCTCTACGGTTTCATTCATCATGGTTGACCTCCATGAAGAATAGTGCTTCAAGATTCAAGGATATCTCAAGATAGGGTTACCCCCAAATCATCCAATATGAATCGTTTGTAGTAGTAAGCCGACCATTTTTTGAGGGTCACCTATTTTGGGAATGCCTAAGAAAGACATCAAGAGGCGTTGGCTCGTGGTTCGGCTCCATGATTCTTAGTTGTTATATAACATGTGTTAGAACCAACGCAGCGCTGCCTGAGGTTACTACGCTTACAAAGGCAGCAACAGGACCAGAAGCCGTTGGTCCGAGCCCGGAGGTGTCCAAAAGTGCAAGGTGGTGAAGCGATTGCAGGTTGGAGATGGTTGGAGGTATGCTGTGGAACATTTAAGAGTGATATGTGTTGATTGATTGTCGTTGATTTGAGATGTGATGATTGATATTATTTGATAGTTTGTTTCAAGTTGAGTATTGTTTGATGTTCTTCACTGACTGGTTGATCATGGTCACTTCATGGCATATGAGTTTGGTGACTTTACTAAAGGTGGGATATCCTTCTTTGGTTCATTTTCTATGGGTTGACTTGAACAATGATGTGGAGGTTAGGATCCAAGCATCTTTCATGGCTCACTTTGATATGTTTTTTGATGATCAGTCCCAATCAACCACTATTCGTAGCCGTTCATCATTGTACCCTTGGGACCCTTGCTTAGGCTTCCTATTTCTTAAGCATTCATCATTGGCTATGAACCGTTTCTTAATCATTAGTCAGCCGAAATTGTTTATTGACAGGCTTCTTTTATTTTGATCAACAACCATTGACCACCATTGAAACATGAAATACACACTATGGACATGAACCCCCTCAGATGAACAGGTTTTATTGATAGTCATTATGTAAGTATAGATGTATATATAAATATTGTTAATCATGATGAACCTCTCACAAACTCAATCATTACCATAGTTACTATTGAACACTTGTTGAACAATTGGGGATATGTTTTGAACTATCATTAGATAGAATTGACCGGTAACCAACAATATTTTTTTCCCTTCAATGAAGCATGAGGAAACCATCACCACCATCAATCAAGATGAATCAATAGTAGTCATGATTGACCATGTTCAAAGTCCATGAGTTAAGCAGCAGTTATATAGTTATATCACCAATTAACCACTAGCAACCATCAAAAACAGTACCAACCACTATCAACTGTGTTTTTTCGAATTAAGCATAAGCAACATAGTAACGACCATCAAGAATTAAACAAGAGGTAGGTATGGAAACTACTCGAGCAGTACATCCAGTGGCCATTGGATCCATCATTCCTTCCCCAGCTCGAGGAGCTGCTTCAGCGCAGCGAGTTGGAACGGGGCCTGCGCGGCGAAGCCCAACGCGCGCAGCAGGCGCTGCCGTAGCTACGAAGCGATGGAAGGACCTGGGACGTCCGCGGCGCCCAACGACTTCCGCGGAGATTTTGGGGCTCCAAGCAGTTCGTAAGCACGTCAGAAGCAGTTCTTAAGCTGATTTTTCTGAAGTATCATGAGATATCATAAGGATTTGAAGCAAAATGAAGCAAAAACATTTGTTTCAAGTATGAAGGGCAGGAACTGAGTGCAATGAGAGCTCAACGAGTTTCCGAGTAAGCTGAAGCAGGGTGGAAGATTATAGGCCCTTATACCGACAGCTACCGGGGTTCAGTTTCATGACCACCTGGATAGTTCATTTCCCAACAATCAAACAAAATTTGCGGGTCGTTGAGTGTCCACCTTTGGGCTGGTAGCCCAGATCGGTGGCTCAAGATCTGCACTTGAGAGCGGGCATGGCGGAGCTCACTGCTGATCAGCAGATCCTTGCACAGACTATGCGTGGGTGGAAGATTCGTATATGGTTCAATCCAATGATATCTAGGTGTGTATCATTTTGTACTTTCAAATGTCATTCAGGAAGTGGGACTACAGTTTGAATAGCATGCATGCACATACCCATGTAGCTAAAAATGCATCCCAACTCCATGCAGCATAGATTACAACCTCCGGAGTTAAAGGTATGACGCATGACACTTCACAGGTCAAACCTTCAGGAGTTGCAACAACTGCCAATGGCATGTTCTTTCAGGCTTGGAGTTTCAATCTGCTTTACCCGACTGAGGATTGTTGAGCACTTCCGGGTCATCAGCAATCTGGCTGTCTATGACCATCCTGAAAACGTTGACGATTTGGAGGCAGCACTGGAGGAAGAGGCACCCCAAATGTCGGAACAATTGACCGGCATTCGCGAGCGTGTGAAGCAAATCCTGTTATTGCTGGGGGCCTCGCCGCATGAGGGAGAGACGCAGGACTGTCGGCTTAGTGAGTTCGTGCGGTACTCCAGCCACTCTGGAGATGATTTTTTTGTTAGATCCAGCATGTCAATGCCAACCAAACACGGCAACCCGGTAAAGGAACCATTGGCACCCCAACGCTTGGTGCTCAAAACCCAAATGGTTTGGGGTTCTTGGTCGCGAGGGAAAAGTCAGTTCAGGTGTTTTTGCTCTATTGGGTCTCAAATCTATAGGTTGTTTTAGTTACCTGAATAGAAGTTGGAAAATCAAAAAGCTAAGCATGCATTCGGCAAATCGAACAACACCCATCATACAGCACATGATGAATCATTGTTCCCCACCTGTCAGGTGAGGGTTGTTAGATTTTATCAGAGCTGACTTCTCCTTCTCCTCCTTCTTCTCCTTCTCCTCCTTCTTCTCCTTCTCCTCCTCCTCCTCCTCCACGACCATGCGCGGCCAGTGGTGGCTGCCGGACCTCAACCGCGACCAAGCGCGACTGGTGGTGGCTGCCGGACCTCAACCGCGACCATCTGCGGCCAGTGGTGGCTGCCGGACCTCAAAGATGTGAGAAAAGATCACAGAAAGATTGTCAAAAGATATGTCAGAAAGA
>VSDK01018170.1:226233-243733 GCA_009767595.1 Symbiodinium kawagutii
AGAATGTCAAAAGATATGTCAGAAGACATGTCAGAAAGAATGTCAGAAGATATGTCAGAGAGAATGCCAGAAGAGATGTCAGAAGACATGTCAGAAAGAATGCCAGAAGATATGTCAGAGAGAATGTCAGAAGAGATGTCAGAAAGAATGTCAGAAGAGATGTCAGAAAGAATGTCACAAGATATGCCAGAAAGAATGTCAGAGAGAATGTCAGAAGATATGTCAGAAGACATGTCAGAAAGAATGTCAGAAGATATGTCAAAGAGAATGTCAAAAGATTTGCCAGAAGAATGCCAGTGAGAATGTCAGAAGATATGTCAGAGAGAATGTCAGAATGAATGTCAGAAGAGATGTCAGAAAGAATGCCAAAAGATCTGCCAGAAAGAATGACAGAAAGAATGTCAGAAGAGATGTCAGAAAGAATGTCAGAAGAGATGTCAGAGAGAATGCCAAAAGATTTGCCAGAAAGAATGTCCGAGTAGAAAGTTGTCAGAAAGAACGTCAGAAGATGTGCCAAAAAGGATGTCAGAAAGAATGTCCAAAGGTATGCCAGAGAGAATGTCAGAAGATTTGTCAGAATGAATGTCAGAAGGTATGTAGGAGAGAATGTCACACAAAAGTGGAGTCAACAAGTGGTGATGACATGACATGGTGGGGATCACTCGAAGTAAAGTAATTTTTTGCTAAATAAGCAGCAAACAACTTGAATTTTTACATGATCAATGTCTAAACTATAGGGGAAACAATTCAGCTTTATCTAGGACGGAAGGCTTTTGATAAGTTGTTCAAGAGCAGCAAGCAAGAGCTAAAGGGTACCTGTACATACTGTCGGGGTGTACTTCTATGGAAGCTTTGTGGTAATCAATTCAACCTCAGCCGCAAACCAGGACATGGATCATGTTGACAATGTCAACCCCTTCGCAATGCTCGCGACAGTTCGTGAACTTGCCTGGAAGGTGGCAGTTCCAAGCACTGACCCTGGGAGCTGGAGATCTGCGTGTGGACAGATCATTCACGCTGTCCGGAGGGCTGAAGTACTGCTACAGCCGCTTCTGGATGTGGACGTTTTCCCTGACAATTCTGCTGTTTTTACGCATCCAACTGCCCAGTCTCATCCACAAGCAGCCCCACCGAAGACATTTACCGATCTAACATCGACCCGAGGAGAAGCAGAACTTTCAAACCTCCCGGAGTACATTTCCACTGGGGAAATCGAAACCGAAAGGCAGAAATTGGAGCAACAACTGCTGGAGTTGCAACATGAACATGGGCATCAATGCCAACCTGGCATTGCTTCGACACTGCATGCGCTGGGGCAAGTGAGTGAAGCGGCTGGAGATTTCAGGCAAGCAAAGCAGCACTTGGATGAGTCCTTGCGAATGAACCGGACCTTGCACGGGGACAGGGACCACCCTGACATTGCTTCGACCCTGTATGCGCTGGGGTATGTGACAGAATCGGCTGGAGATTTCAAGCATGCGAAGCCGCACTTCGATGAGTCCTTGCGAATGAACCGGTCCTTGCACAGGGACAGGGATCACCCTCACATTGCTCCGACACTGCATGCACTGGGCCGAGTGAGTCAAGCGGCTGGAGATTTCAAGCAAGCGAGGCAGCACTTCGATGAGTCCTTGCGAATGACCCGGTCCTTGCACGGGGACAGGGATCACCTTGACATTGCTTCGACACTGTATGTGCTGGGGCAAGTGAGTGAAGCGGCTGGAGATTTCAAGCAAGCGAAGCAGCACTTCGATGAGTCCTTGCGAATGACCCGGTCCTTGCACGGGGACAGGGATGACCCTGACATTGCTTCGACACTGCATGCACTGGGCATCTTGTGTCAACGGGCGGGAGATTTCAAGCAAGCGAAGCAGCACTTCGATGAGTCCTTGCGAATGAACCGGTCCTTGCACGGGGACAGGGATCACCCTGACATTGCTTCGACACTGCATGCACTGGGCATCTTGAGTCATTAGGCTGGAGATTTCAGGCAAGCAAAGCAGCACTTGGATGAGTCCTTGCGAATGAACCGGACCTTGCACGGGGACAGGGATCACCCAGACATTGCTCCGACACTGCATGCACTGGGCCAAGTGAGTCAAGCGGCTGGAGATTTCAAGCATGCGAAGCAGCACTTCGATGAGTCCTTGCGAATGAACCGGTCCTTGCACGGGGACAGGGATCACCCTGACATTGCTTCGACACTGCATTCACTGGGCCGAGTGAGTCAAGCGGCTGGAGATTTCAAGCAAGGAAAGCAGTACTTTGATGAGTCCTTGCGAATGAACCGGTCCTTGCACGGGGACAGGGATCACCCTGACATTGCTTCGACACTGCATGCACTGGCCATCTTGTGTCAACGGGCTGGAGATTTCAAGCAAGGAAAGCAGCACTTCGATGAGTCCTTGCGAATGAACCGGTCCTTGCACGGGGACAGGGATCACCCTGACATTGCTTGGACACTGCATGCACTGGGCAACTTGTGTCAATTGGCTGGAGATTTCAAGCAAGCACAGCAGCACTTCGATGAATCCTTGCGAATGAACCGGTCCTTGCACGGGGACAGGGATCACCCTGACATTGCTTCGACACTGCATGCACTGGGCCAAGTGAGTCAAGCGGCTGGAGATTTCAAGCAAGCGAAGCAGCACTTCGATGAGTCCTTGCGAATGAACCGGTCCTTGCACGGGGACAGGGATCACCTTGACATTGCTTCGACACTGTATGTGCTGGGGCAAGTGAGTGAAGCGGCTGGAGATTTCAAGCAAGCGAAGCAGCACTTCGATGAGTCCTTGCGAATGAACCGGTCCTTGCACGGGGACAGGGATCACCCTCACATTGCTCCGACACTGCATGCACTGGGCCAAGTGAGTCAAGCGGCTGGAGATTTCAAGCAAGCGAAGCAGTACTTTGATGAGCTTACGAATGAACCGGTCCCTGCAAGGGGACGGGGATCACCCTCACATTGCTTCAACAAGGCATGCACTGGGCCAAGTTATTCAAGTGGCTGGAGATTTCAACCAAGCGGAGCAGCACTTCGATGAGTCCTTGTGAACGTCATCATGTTTTTTTTGCTCATATGAAGACTTCTTCTTTACGTTTTTATTCAACCAGGAGAACATTCTTTCCAGCAAGTCTTCGTAAGTAAGTACTGTAAGTTTTTCTTGCAGTTCGCGGCTAGCTTGATGCGGTTCTAGTTTCTTTGGCTACTCGATAAGGTTTGCAACGAAGAACTTCGAAACGCAGTTGAGACAGAACTCCAGCATTGGAAAATCATGCAAAGCCGCTTCGGTTCGCAAGTTTCATTGCACACTTTGGAAGGGCAACAGGGGGTGCACTGGGATTGTGAATCCTGTGCGTGCATACTACAGTAGGTTTACAGCACACCCTAGTATGATCAATGATTGCACCATACAGATTGAAAAAACTGCTTGATGTTCGGCCTCTTTGGGATGGCTTTGTTGGGACATTGCTGCTACGGGTCGAAGAGTTTATTGGTTCGGATGATGGCTTATCAATGACTAATAACCAATGATAGGTTTATTAGGGGTCACTGGTTGTGAGCTGATCGTTAGTTGGTGGTTGATTCATGGCCAAATGATGGTGAATTGATAGCTGTGGATGGTGGTAAATTGGTGGACATTTAGTAGTTGATAGTCAACAAGATTTCATAGTGGTTCAACATGCTTCATAATGTTGATATGGATTTTTATGGTTGCATACAGGTAAATGATGAAATGTTCATTGGCGAATAATGAAGTGTTGATACTGAATGCTGATAACGACGGTAATATGCTAGGCTCACAATGGTGATGGTTGATGATGAGGAACATCATGGTTGATAGTAGCGGTTACCAACTAACAGCATACTCCAGGATTTGTGGTAGTCAATGATGATGTATGAAATTCGGGTACTACAATTGAGGGTGCCTTTCATGATGCAATAGAATCATTGTGGGCTTTCCTGGCAACTGACCAGAACTGGTTACAAGTACACATCATGTTTGTACCCGTTTGGGGTCTTATTTTGAGTACATCCAATTCTTGCCAACACCAGCCACAGTTGTCAAGAACTTTGAGTGGCGCAATGACAATACCAGGATGGTCCTTTGCTGTCAATACCCCATATTTTTTGGACCACATTTATTGGCACCGCAAGTTGACGAGTAGCCATGACCCACATCCACAAGAAGACACTTGAACTGTGAGGATCAAGGGAGTTCTGCAGAGTTTCTGTTGCTGCCTTTGGAGAGCGATTGCTGAAGTGCACTGGTTGAGCTGGCAATTTGTTGCAGTTGCATCACCATGTTGGAATCGCCAGGTGAGATACTGTATCTATAATCGGAGGATATCAACAACTTCGTCAAGTAGATTGGGCTTGGACACTGGAGAGGGGATGATTTTGCTACCCATTTTGTTCACTTTTAACAGTTGAACCTGACAAATCGGATCATGTAAATGTACCTAGGGTACCTTTTGAATTGGATGTACAGTTAGGTCACAAAACAATTATATTCCTGATTAGAAATTGTGTCACCAATATGAGAAAATCTTGATCACTGTTTCTTTTATATTCTCTTGAAACCATGAATCAATCATTGGGAATTGTTCATCACAAGCCACTACTGACAATTGTTTTCACCATGAACAAATATCGGATCGATGGTCATAAACCCTTAACAAACACTGTTAACCCTCATAAGTGAGGTTCTTCCATGTTTTTCGTCATTGATTAATCAATTGTTGATGCCTCATAAACCATCATTAGCCAACACCAAATGTCAGTTAAAAATACGGTAACCATGAAGTAACCATCATCATTAACAATTTGTTTTATCATCAACGATTATCAACCACCATCAACCGCCCTCAACGAAACATCAACCAACCATCGACCAATCACAAAGAACCATGAACCATCATCAGCCATTATCAACGATCGTTTAGCAAAACCAGCAACCAACCATTAACCAACCATCATTGGTCGTTCAGCTCAACAGTAGTGCCAGGCTGCCGTCCGCGAGCAGCGGGACGTGCTGCGGGGCTGGCAGCAACGTTGGGGCGCCCCAGCGGCTATGGTCAACCATTGGTTGCGATTGTTGTTGGAAATGGTAAGGGTTGATTGTGAATAGTTGTGGTTACTACTGGTCAATAGAGGTTATTAGTGGGGAAGAGTGGTAATACGTGGATACTAGTGAAGTTGATGAATGATACTGGTGAAGTTAAGAATGGTTTATGATGGTTGAACATCGTAGTTTATATTGGATAGTAGTGGAAGCTAGTGCCCCAAAGATAGTATGTATTTCAAGTGTTCTTTTGAGAACATGTCAATTTGTGGGGGTATTTATATTGCATTGTTTTGAACAGTCATTAATGGCTTTCGTTAGGCTGATTATATGTGTATTTTTTTTTTGCATATACACGCATAAATTTCACGAAGCTATCTTATGATTAAAAACAATATGAGCCAAAATCACCATTCATCATTGAACTACTGTATTTTTCAACTTAATGAATGATCAAACCACTGGTTCATGATAGGTTTTTTCGTCAACGGTGTTGGTAGGTGGTCAGTTGGTGCAGGCAATGGTGAGGCCATGATGAGGCTGCCGCTGCTCCAACTTGTTCTCTGTCGGGTTGTTGGGATCATTAGCGATGAATTGGAAATGACATCCATCAACCAACCAGGTCTGAACTAGATACAATCAGGTTTGAATTCGGTGGTTATCATACATTATTGTTGGTACTATTCCCTTTGATGAATCGTTGTTAACGAGTATCGAACAACATTTGACCGTCATCAAGACACCATTTCACGTCACTGTATGCCACCATTTAATCATATAGATCAAAAAGCCCGGCCCTTTGTTTCCTGTTTTGGGGCATGGCTCAAAATGAGTTTCAAACCACAGTTCCCTGCAGGATCACTGACCCAAAAAGGTGCTCCACTTTTCCATGGAAAACATTTGTTGACCCCAGTGCTTCCATTCTCTGGGCCACAAGAGCAATGCAGCCCTGTGTTTAGCACGCTTGGAGGCTTAGAAACTGTGAGCAATTTGGAAGAGCAGCATGACAAGGCCCAGCCGGCAGCTGGCAGCAAAAGCTTCTCCCTTGGCTGGTACCAGAATCCATGCCAGCTGCTAGCTGAAATGATTTATTTGGAACATTACCAGCATACATCGCATGGACAAAGTGATGGAGTTCAAAATTATGCTTGAAACAGCATGCACTCAAACATTATGCTGATCAGTTTCATTTCTTGTTGTGCGAAATGCACATGTGTTTCTGTTCCTTTGGAAGCTACTTCCAAATTTACCCGGAACCAGTTCGGAGGTGTGGATCCTGAAGCAGTTATTCCAATGTGTTGGTGGACTCAAGAAACCTTGTTGCGAGGTGTGGCGAACTGGGTCACAGCCAACCGCCCCAACAAACAAAAAATATCGAAATTCACACCAAAGACACAGGGATATTCCATGGAGTTACGGGTGTTTCATCCTTCAGATGTGTTTCTGACGATCCTTTGGCACATGGTGTCCTTAGATTCCAGGGCTGTCTGAATTCACAAAGATACACACATAGGCTCCGTGCACTGATGATGTGATGTAATTCAGCAGGTTATTATACCGAATTTGGCAAGTATCATGATTAATCAGAATATCTTGTATGCTTGCAGTATATGCAAAATATGAAGCCAAGGCGTGCTCTTTCCAAGGACGTAGGCACAACCAGTGCTCTGTTTGCATGGGATCGCAGGCACGGCGGGAGGCGGAAGAAGCCCGTGATGCAGCTGAAGCCTCCCTAGGTGCCTCTCCCAGGTCTGTGAATGGTGCCACGTCAGCTTCTTTAGAAATGTTGTTTTCTCAAGCCATATGGGACCCTAAAAATGGCTGGTTGAGGATAATTTGTTTCCTACATTATGGACTACGAAGCATGGACAGTTGCTTTCAAACACTTATAACTCGCAAATCACGAACTTCCACCATGACTGATCACAACTCCATGCTTTCATAATTAAATTGCTGTTCCCAAAAAAACATAATAACAATCGTTTGGGGGTTTCTGTAGGAAAATAAAGGAAACCAATTGCATGCTGTGCTTGCATCAGACCGATGTCGGGAGGTCAAAGTCTACCTGACATACAAACAGAATCAAACATACATAATCCGAACAATACACAACCTATGCTTGTTGGGGGACGTGGTTTGTTCACATGTGAGGTTGCGAGATTAAGTCAAGCAGACACAAGCTCATCCCTGAGCGTGCAAGTGCTTCACCCAGTGCTTGACGGCAAGCCTACCAGTACTAGTGTCAATGCTGTTATTGGATTATGGAAGAGCGCTTTGATTTGTCAACCTGTATTGACCATTAGGAATGTACTGGATCTTGATTTTTGAAAGATCATCCCTAATAAAATGGTTGATGATGATGCTGTCACTTGCAGGTGTTTCACGAGTGTGGCCATGATAAACCTTTGCTGTTGACCACTAATCATCCACCATGGATGACCAGTACTACCTAGAATTTTATTTCCTTGATTGTCTTTAATTGGTATAGTCAACTATAGTTCAGAACAAGCATTTTGGTCATGATCCATTAATGAATCACAACGAATCCTACAATTGATCATCCATTTTGGCCATGATGAATCATCAAGCATTGATCGTCCTTATTGTCATTATGATTACCTTTCTGGTACACTAACCTGGAAGCTAAACAACACCATATTTTCCAATTAAACCAGATCTAACTGGTGGATGTTCCACTTCTAGGTTAGTTTACCGGACGGTAATTAGACATATGATGCTTATTACGTATTACATTATTCATTATTGCTTCTAAACATCCATTTACCATTTGCTATTCATGGTTTCATCATCATTAACCATCCATAATTCAGTCATCCATCCAACCATACTGACAATTATTGCCATTCCCGATTATCCATAGCGGTGAATTATGATAATTACCAACCATAATCCTCCAACCATGGTGAATCATCAATAGCCAACCACAATTACCACCCCAGAAGTATCCACTGACCGTCCATGATCGTAAGCTCACTCGCTTCAACTCACCGGCGTGACGACGCTGTCAGGTCGTTTGGGCATAGAGCTGGTGCGCTTGCAGTCCCGGGAGGTCTTGCCGACAGCGGTACCATGTGGTGCGGTGCTGGTGGGTTGGATGTGCGGTCCTGTTCAATGACCTTTCCAAATCAGTACCAACCATTGCCACTGGATAGTCGTAATTATGCATTCCTCACCAATACTAACTATCAGTGCATGATTACGATTATCCAGTGGTAATGGTTAGTACTGATTTGGAAAGGTCATTGATGGGTAAATGCACTTGCAGCAATGATTATCGATGGAAGCTGCCTATACTGATCGTTCCTAGTTTTTTGTACTATGATTATGATGGTCAATTGATGATTCATCAGCTGGTCAAGTGATGGTTCATGATGGAAAAGGTTCAATGATGTTCGATGGTTACTATTGATGATGTTTGATGATGGTTATGATGCTTATTGGAATCCAGAGGTCACATTAATGTACAAAGAGCAAGCCATCCACAATGCTCCAGATTTTTTGCGGGTAAGCTTTTGCCTGACTTCTTGGTCCTTCCTGTTTCCTTGCTTCGTTTTTTCCTTCTACTGGTATGTTTTTTGTTGCTTTCCCATGGAGCAGTTTCTTCTGCCAATATTTTTCTTTGCACCTCTGTTTGGAAGGACGTTCGATACAGGTGGGAACAGCCACCAATCAACATGTTTTTTGGATGGTCCCGCGCAAAACTGGCAATGGATTTGAACTTAAAGCCCCTCGTAGCAATCTAGGCCTCAGAGATTTTGGTGCCTGGAATATATTTGAGCCTGGGAGACTGGAGAATCGTGGGATTCATGGGGTTTCTGGTAGCCGATCGTGTCCAGGCGATTTTGCTGGAAGAATGTGCAGGGTTGGCCCAGGCGGAGAGGTGCAACGTTCTGATCAAACAGGGACTGTTCCTGTTGCAAGTCTTGAAATTGACAATGCCATAGAATGATATACAAATGAGAGATATGTACAATCTGTAACATGATATGTCCATTTTGTGGGCTGGGAAGTGTACTTTGAAAGCCTATCATGTAATGGCCTTTGTCAAGGTTTTTTTTGACAATTTTGTCACGTTTGTTGGCCACATCAAATCCTGTTTTGTCAATTTACCAACCAATGATTACATCCTTACTGCCGCAGCCACACCGCCGAGGGGTCATGACATTGCCTTTTTTTGTTTTGAGAATAACAGCATTCACAGCACGCAACAATCTACTCAAAGGAACCCCAAATCAATAGACCACCTACATGACACATGGGTTGACAAACACAAGCCATGTATGGTAGAAGTGGTAGAATCATGAACAGCTGAATTGTTCCATTATCAATCGTTCAGTATCAACTGTTGACCATGAACGATGAACCATTCCGAACCATGAACCATTCCTGCTGGTCATCATCAACCATAATAAACCACAATTTGCCAGCACGCAGGTCGAAAATAGATCAATCAATAGTTTAGCATTTGTTTCGTGAAGAAAATCAACACATTTACTTCATTACTAGGTCAATACTGGGCTGATTTTGCTGATTAACTAACTAAATCCTGTTGAAGCTATTAACTGGAGATTTTTAAGTACTTAACAACTAGTCAGTAGTTAGCTACTAGCTTAAGTATTTTGCGAAGTGAACCCGTCACTACTTGAGGATCTCAGCCGGATCGGCTCGTCACTGGGAGCCGTGCCAAGGCTGCGCGCAGATCTTCCGAAGAGCAAAGAGCAAAGCAAAGTCAGGACACGCGACGCGTGACGGCTGGGATGGTGGTGGTTTTCGAGGTTAAGTATAGTTGTTAACCTCTATATTAACCATAATAATATAGAATTATCTATGCTAACAACCGTATTATGGTTAATTGATGAAATGATTTTGGATGACGACTATATTTATGTATGATTAGTGACTTAAATGTTAATGACTTACATGGTTGGGAATAAGTAATTGGTGACTTCAATCTGTTTTTGGAATTAAAGTGGTGGAGAACAATAATGGTGAAACAACTACAACGGTTGGTGGTTTGGTTCACATTTTTAGAAATGTTCCTCAGTGTTAACAATTTGTTGGCTTATTAGATTATATTTTCTGGATGGGTACCGCCAACCAGCTGGGGATGTTGATCCGCTGTTTTTGAATGTTGAAGGTGATCCAGTGATCGACATTCCAATCTTAGTATTTTTTCTCATGGATGAATGATTAGCATTATTGGATAAGATAATTGAAGAATCATGGATCAACCCATTCCAGTGTTATGGATCAATGATCACCATTCCCAATGCTGATCTAGTGATGGAAATAAACATAGATTGCATTAAAACACAAACAATACTTGACTGGGAATGCAATCAGAATTGCGAATCTAAGATGGCGTGGCCATGAAAATGCCAAGCAATCATTGTCATACAGTGTGATGGATTTTGATTCAGTTATTGTGTTTTTGGCTATATTCTCCTCGCTGCTGAAGTCCGCTCAGAGCCAAAGTGAATTTGCTTGAAGATAAAGAAATGCGAAGAAAGTGGTGTTTTTGTAAACCCATTCATTGGCCATGGGATACCTATGATTCTTGGAACAGGCCATTTGTCCCCAAGGTTTGAGGAGATCTCGCCGGCCTCTTATTTCTGGTAACTCTGACGGCCTCAGCAGGAATTGAAGTTTTTACGTCAGACAGCTGCGAACGAGAAGCAGAGACATGAAGAGGCGGAGGTGCTGGGTCCCGTCAAAGCAGCGTTGTTTGAGTCTGTTTGCTGGGAGATTCAAACATGACTTCATTGCATACAATATTCCAATGAGGCATAAAAACATAGCTTATGCTATACCCATTCAAAAACACTCCCTGTTCTCCTTTTTTGGGACATGCAATGCACAAACATTATAAACACATTTTAAACATTTACATTGATTCATTCATGCACTCACTCATTCATGCACTCACTCATTCATCAACTAATTCATTCATTCATGCATCTATTCACGGCGTATCAGTAGCAACGGTCATCATTAATCATTGACTATCAATAACAATCATTATCCATCACTATCCACCCTGAGCCTGGAGTAGCGGTTATTAACCATAATTCTAGCAATATTGTGAAGCATCGAATAACGTATCAAGCATTATCGAGCACTATTAAACTGTTACTGAATATATGTAAACGGATTGCCAATCATGCTATGAACCATCATGCTATGAACCATCATTATACTGATTAGATGTTCTCGTTGATTATGAAGCATATTATGTACAGTATCATTTCCCATTTCTGAACGATTACTGTGACAATCCTGGCTAGCTAGTGTTCATCATCATTAATTGTTTGCCAAGGTTCCACCCATTTGAACCACAATGTTAATCGTTCTTCTCAACCGTATCCAAACCCATTGCATTTAAATTAATTATGTTATTTTTAATAGTATTCATACCGTTCATTTGTTCTTTTTATCAACCACATTCTGGACCATAATCCTAACCATATTCAATGATATCATGTTGCTGACAATTGCTATTATTAGATGCTTGGTAGGTACCAACATTTCTGGACAACCCCATGTGCGTGTTTCTCAAACTAGGGGACCCCCACATTTATCCTACTAGGTTCCCTATTTGCGATACCACCGACCATAACTATCTATGTATTTATATATCTATAATCATTTATAACATTCTTTAAAGTATGGTTCACTACTATAAATCGTATAAAGATGAATTTGTTAAGAATATGGCGTCACAACTGTTTTCTTAACTTCAGCTACCGTTCAATCAACTTCCGTCCGGTGAACCTGGTGATACGCTAGGCCATCGGGCGCGAACGTTTGGAAGAGATGAGGCGCCGTGGTTTGGTACGGACGATCCGCGTGCTGGTTGATGGCGGTGAAATATGCCTATGAATTCCTATGGATCCCCATGGTTTCTGGTGGTTTATTGTGGTTGAATGCCTATCCTTTATGGTGGTTTCATGGTGGTACAATACTTGCGTATAAACCATATTGCATGGTAAAACACCTGTTCTTTTTACACGTCATGGTTCAATACCTGTGGTTGAAACTTAAGAAGTACATGGTATTTCTGTTGTATTCTGGATAATTACCGTTGACAGGTTTATCTCGGTTGATAGCTTGATGCATGATTGATGTAGCCAACTAATCATCCGTCGGACATGCTAGCCCACTTGTTTTGGGTAGCTCAAGGGGTCATGGATGGTATGATCTCATTCATATGTATCTCTACTTCTTTGCCACTATCATCTAACAACTGGACATGCAGGTTCCTTTTTTGTTGGTTTCGTGTTCATCAGATCACCACGGAGAAATACCCAGAACATTTGTTCCTTAATTTCAGCAAATGTCAAATGTCAATCTCTACCACATTGGTACCAAGCAACCCGCAAACGAGCAAACATTGTCATGAATAGGCCATGGATAGGCTTGGTACCCATAATTTCGACTCGGCAGATGTTCAGTCATGTGCTTTTCCACTCGGACTCCGAGGGCCCTTGGTTTTCCGTTGCTTGGTTAGGCGGGAAATGACCAAGACGCGTTCGGAAATGGAAGAATTTAAGGAAGAGCAGCAACTTGGCGGCAAAATGATGGAAGATCACGCATTTCATGCTTTATCAATCTAATACATTGTTGTTTTGATTTTCTTTAATGGTTCGTTTGCTGATTGATAACCGTCCGGGGTATTAATATACTAAATTGATCTAAATTGTTGTTTTGATGGTTTGTACTGGGTGGTTTCATGGTTGATGGTGGTGCATGGAGCAATGAGGGATTGGTTGAGGAATTGCCGCTAGTGTACATGTGATGTGGTGAAAAGCGGCAAAAGTTAAGTGAGGGGCGACCAGAAATCACCACATGGCAAGCAGCAAGAGCAACCATTTGTTCGTGTGCGCAGAGATACGCCCGCCACGACTGCCAACGCGGGTGACTTTACGTCTACGAGTTGTTTGCTTTACTTGTTTGCTTGCCACTGTGTTATCGTTTGGTTTTTGGTTGTGACTATAGTGATTATCTGTTCCCAGGGGGCTCGGATTTTACCCCGATCCGCTATATAATTATATTTATAAATATAGATCTATATCTCCTAATTCTTCCCCAAACTTTCCCTGGGCATCCCCCTTACCCTGCATCCCACCGTTCTCCAGGCGCGGCAGTGAACAGAAGTGGCGGAAGCTCAGGGCCTTGGAACGTGAGAACCGACAGCTGCGGGAGCGCATGGCGGGCTGGGGATTGGGGCCTCGAGGCTTGCGTTGGACCCAGCTTTGGGGTCCAGAAATGGCTGACAGTCACTGGGAAAGTGGGGGGACAACATGTTTTTTCAAATATTTTTCTTGCAGTCAGGGAAAAACATGTTTTCTTGACCCAAGAAGTGGGGGGAAATCATGTTTTTGTCCAGTCGTTTTGTTTGGGGCCACGTTTGTTGATCAAGACTATGGAAGGTCAAAAGCTGATTGAAAGCACAGGTGAAATCAAAAATGAGTACACAAACTGAGACTGAGGTATTACTGCAGGCAATCTGCGTTTTCGGAGCAACAGTTCACCAAATCTGTATACAATTTGAACCCTCAATGAAATTGGTGAGTTTGGTACCCGCCGGTGCTTTTGGAAGGATCGTGACCGTTTCCAAGAAGCCAGCGACCCAACCAACCACCACGGAGCCATCACCGGGGTTGAGCCACGACCTGGCCCCGGAGAGGAAAGACAACTGCAGTTGCAAAATGCCGAGGGCGACCTCCAAAGTTTCTTGATCGCGTTGCAGCGGATGCCGTGGCGGGTCATCCTGGTCGCAGATTCATGCTGCCATGTGTTGCGCCAGAGTCCAGAGTTAGTAAATTCGTGCTATGACTAGGGCAACAGACGTTGTAATTTGATCCTTGGTCAGACAGTTGAAGAGGGGTGATGAAAGTGGTGATAGGCGTTAGGCCCACCATCGTGCCATGTAGTGACACGATGCCGACCTCGAAACGAACCATCAGATGGTCCAAAACGTTAGGCAGTGGTTCTTGTCACGAGCGGATGCCACATGACACAAAGTCCAAATTTCAAAGACAAGTTTGCCCAACTAATCGAGCTGGAGGACCCAGCTAGTCGGGCTGGAGGACACACAGAGTGTTCTGCACTGTCCGTATTGTTTGTTTGTGGAAATCAAAATGCTGCAGCGATCCATTTGTGTTCAGCTGGTTTACACCGGCAAGATCAAATGAGTGAGAAATTCAAGTTCAATTGATGTAAGGCAACCACCTTGAAGTCCACCGACAGTGTTTTTTCAATCATACCAAGTTGCTTTGCCGCTTGACAACAACCTCGTGTCAAGCTAGCAGGATGAATTGCCATAGATCAACTGTTATTTGCTATGTTTTTTGGGTATTGATGGTCAGTGATGGTTGCGGCGTTTTGCCATTTGATTGCTTCTTAATCATTGATTGTTTTGGTTGACCAACACAAATACATTCAGCACAGCATTGATGCTGGTCATAATTGTTTGCTTGCTAATTGTTTATGTGATCATGTGTTTGTTGCATATTGCTTGCTTACGTTGTATTGTGCTCGGTTTTCTGGGTGGTCAACAAACTGCCATCATTGCAACTTATTGCTAATCAATCGGTCAATCGCCTCACTTTGCTGGTGATGATTCATACTAGCAATTATTTTCCAACAACAAATGGCAGTGATTATTGTATACATCCGTGCTGTCTTTTTCCCTATATTATAGATACATTGTTTTACATATGCAATGGTATACATGTTTTTTTTACAAATATTGTTTGTAATTATCTGTACATTCTTATTTACATGTTCAAAATAAAAATACATGTATATTATATTTGTTTGAATGCATCAAGTAGTACTTGTTCATTTGGGTGCTGGTGAGTTACACGATTCACCGTCGCAGGTGCATCGTTCTAAACGTCACATGATCCTCCCAGGTTTGCGTGAAGAGCTGCAAGATGTGCGGGCCAAGGGTTGGGAGCCCTACAACTGATGCCACATGCTGTGGTAGACTTGGGGGTTTCTCAAGCCATAGGGGGGACCTCCAGTGATGATCCTTTATAGTAATCATTTGTAGGACTAAACCAGCCATTTTGGGGGGATCCCCTGACTCCTATAGATTTATAGTAATCATTTGTAGGACTAAACTGACTAAACCAGCCATGTTTGGGATTTTTGCGGGTCCCCTAACACCCACTGAATGGTGAGTTGATGGCTAATACTGCTTGACATATGGGTTTACTAACGGATATTGATGCTAAATTGATGGCTAATAGTGATTGTTGGGGATTTTTGCCACGACTGCTTACTTCCATGGGGGCACCATTGCCAACCACCCAAAACAGTGGTGAGCCCTAGACTACTCGCATTCTTCTGTGAATGAGATTCCCAGACTGTTGGTTGTCTTTTGCGAGGCAGGGATGTGAACTGAAGGCAAGACAAATATGTTGTTGTTGAGGGGGTCCTCAAGACAGCAAAACACATTTTGTGTCTACTCTCCGTCCCTCCGTGGTTGACAAACCCAGTCATTTTGGTTGCAACCATGCTAGATTTGGGGGCTAGATTCTGCTGAGTCAAGGGTAGCTCATCCATCTACTTTGGAGATGATGAGTCGTCATTGTGATTCTTGCGTATAGGTGTCGCGCTTGTGAATGCTGTGGTTGATGTTGTGGTTGTTGTTCCCGTTGAGGCTGTTGATGTTGTTGTTATGGATTTTGTCTTGTTTGTTGCTGATGTTGTAGTAGTTGTTGTGCTTCTTATTTTGGCTGTGGCTGTTGACGTTTTTGTTGTCACAGTAGCGGTAGTTGTAGCAGTGATAGTAATAATAGTAGTAGTAGTAGTAGTAGTAGTAGTAGAAGTAGTAGTAGTAGTAGTAGTAGAAGTAGTAGTAGTAGTAGTAGCAGTAGTAGTAGTAGTAGTAGTAGTGGTAGTGGTAGTAGCAGTAGCAGTAGTAGTAGTAGTGGTAGTAGTAGTAGTAGTCGTGGTGGTGGTGGTAGTAGTTGTAGTAGTAGGAGGAGGAGGAGTAGTAGTAGGAGGAGTAGTAGTAGTAGTAGTCGTCCTCGTCGTGTTGTTGTTGTTGTTGTTGTTGTTGTTGTTGTTGTTGCCGTTGTCGTTGTCGTTGTCGTTGTCTTGTATTTGTTGTGGTTGTCACGGTGATTCGTGTTGCTGTCGCTGCTGTTGCTGCTGTTGCTGTTTTGCTCTTCTTGATGCTGAGCGTGATTGTTTTTTTTTGTGAATTGCTGACTGCCAATTTGGTTTTCTTGTTAATTACTGGCAATGCTGCTCTTCTAGTTTGGTTGTAGTCGTTGCTGTTTTTTGTTAATTATACTATGTTTTGTTCATGTTCCTTTTGCTCTTGTTCGCGTAGGCTTCATAAATCCTGGACATGTTATACTCTATGTGTCTTCACAACGCTTTTTGAGTGGCCTTTGTTGTTGCGTTTTGAATCAAATTGCAATTATATACTTGTCAGTTGTGGGTTGTTGATGATGTTGCTTGTGTGTGTTTTACAACTGAAACAAGCACACCTCGGGCTGTTTGGAGCACTCGACCATGCTTGCAAGTCTCCCATCTCTGCAGCTGAAAGGCTCACCCGCCGATCACTACGGCTCCTATCCATCCGTGATGCAAATTATGGATAGGCATATCCCAAGACTGTTCCAAAATATCCAAAGCATTGTCACTTATCAGGGCACATTCAAAGTTGTGAACATTGTTCTACTCTATGAAAATACATAATCATATATGATGTGCCCCCGAGCTGTAGAAAAGCGCAACTTGATCTACTTCAATTGCTACAGGTCGTGTGACATTAGGGCACATAGCTCCCAGTGGAATACACTTCAATCACAGCAAAGATTTGCAAGGAGACAGCGAAGCCTAAATGTCCAAGAAATGGTGCGTATGCCACGGCTTCAGGTGTATATCATCCTTGGCACTCTTTTGTTGGGGTCCCCATGTCCAAGTCCAAAACCATCAGATTCAAAGCCCCAAAGCGTTTGCTAGCATTGAATCAACTTTTCCAGAGCTGGAATTCCAGTGGTATCCCGACTGACAATCCCGATGGTGATTAATGCAATGGAAATCATAGTTCATAATGATGCTTGAAAAATTGTCGATGTTGTTGAACGCTGTTTAAACCCTGGTAAATGCCGGTGCAATGAAGTTTGGGCAGAAGCTATGGCATATGCTACCAAGCCTCTTGGCAGCAGCCGCTCATCAGCCCCTGGGATAGAAATTCTACCGGACAAAGCAGCCCTACCTGTTGATTGCTTCCAACCCCATCTGCATGACCAAGAACCAACCACAACTGTTCTGCTGTTGCCTATGTCTAACAGGGATTACCACTTACTAGATTTTTTTTGTGAAATTATTCAAAGCGGCAGGGTCTTTTCTGTGGCCAACACTTTAGCAAGTCAAACTCAAAGCTCTGC
>VSDK01018170.1:258368-301777 GCA_009767595.1 Symbiodinium kawagutii
CGGCCGCGGCAGCTCCTGCTGCAGCGCCGCGGCACGACACGGCGCAGGGCACCGGAGCACGGCAGGGCTCGGCACCGGGCAAGCGCTTCAGCTTGGGGAAGGGCTCGAAGGAGGGCTCCTCCAAGGACCCCCCAGGTGCTCAAAGTGGCGGTTGCTTGGCCATTGCGTTGTGTGGATGGCGGGATAGCAAGGATCTTGCACTTTTGTGACTTTATAGCCTTTTGGATATTGAAATAGGAATCCATTGGAAGCCATCATTGGAAGCCATCATTGGAAGCCATCATTGGGTCGAACCAGTTTGAATTATGGACTGTTCATCAACTGCATTTGCGATGTCAGAGGACCGAGCAGTATCGTAATGCTGATTGTAGGAGTTCTTCAAAGCAAGGTGAGTTCGAGATCAGATCCCTACACACCACAGTGGCCACAGGGGCATGGTTGATCTAGGGTTAAAGTTAGCATGGGATGTTTTCAGGACCTCCAATTCCAACGGGTGATGATTGGTGATTTGGGAACCTGAGAGTGCTTGAATGTTCCAACTGCCTAGCAATCCCTTCCGATCTTCATATGTATTCTGCTTGTCACCACCGAGACCTATTTCATTGCTAGGGCAGGTGAGCTCTTCGAATAGCACCATGGCACAGCACAGCTGTCTCCAAGGTGGTGCAGGAGAAGCAAAACCTGCTGAGCAAAGACTACCTGAAAGTGCCTTGGTGACATACTTCTCTATATGATTAAGCCTTTCTGGTCCACAACCAGCTGTTGATCGAGTGGCTTCGTCGAGGACGGTTTGTTGCTTTTAGGGAACTCTATATCATTACCAGCCGAATCAACAATCAGTTTAGAGTTGTTCAAGTTACGATCCACATATCATAAATTGGAAGGAGCGAGGATGAATAAGTAAAGCTGTTTGGCTATGGTTGGCTGTGATGTCCAGTGCTCTCGGTTTTCCTGAGTCATGAAAAAACAGTACAATTGTGTCCAGTGAATCATGCGCGGTACTAATGTGCATGTGCCCTTGAACAGGTAGATGCGATGTAGAAAAACTTGGTGCCGGGGCTATCAGATATGAGAGATAGCCAGTTAAGTTAATTGCTATCAATCGTAATGAATGTAATCAATGGATTGGGATGTTACAGTCACAATGATTTTGCCTGTTGGAAATCCTATGGAAAAATCTAAGTGAAATTGCTTGGCTACACTCCACCCTGGTGCTTTTCATACGGAGAATGATTTCTCAATGTTTTTGTAAACCTTGAGGAAGACTTGAACATTAGGGCTATGTGAAGGTCCGAAAAAATCCAACGTTCGCAAGGGCTCGCAACTCCGATGTTTCCCAAAACAATGTCTCTATTGCTTTCTCCATTTTTACATATCTGGTTCAGTCAAAGTTGAAAGCCTTTGACCTAGTGTACACGTGGCAGAAGCAGAAGCGAGTCAGTTAGTATTCCAGGTGAAAAAGTTTGCACATCTTTGTGTACGTACATGTCTATGTTTTCGTATTTACATATGTGCGCATGTATGCACAGTAATTATACATTTGTGTTAGGACAAATATGTGTAGACATGCGTAATTGTAAGACTTGACATTAATATCAAGTCACAGGACATATCTCATACTATCACCTTTGATTATAGAGCCTAGAGCATCCGATATGAGTGCAACTCAAGTTGTTTGACCCCCCCTTCCAATTCTTTACAGTAGCTGTTTTGAAAGCTAACAGATTATAGATCGAGATCCAGACAATGGTAGATCATTCGTGACCAACCATTGAGCATCACTATCAACCGTGGTAAATCATCCGAAACCTTTGTTAAAACAATTACCAACTGTTATTGACCATCATTGGGGCAAATATTACCTACTATTAGCCATCAGTACATTCAGTAAGTTTGATGCATTAACCACCATGTTTATCATTGTGCAATATTGTGCGCCACTACTGACCATCAACCCTCACCTAGTCATCATTCACCAGTTGTTTACCAGAATCTATCACTATGGACCATGGTTAGCCATCACTTAACAATCATTTACCATCATTTGTTGTCATTCTGACACTACTAACAATCAAGACGACCAGCAGCTAAGCATCCTTCATCACTGTAAACTAGTCTTAAGCATCACGATCGAGCATTATGAACCACTACTAACCATCAATTAAAACCAACATGATTAGTAGTCATTTTGCCATCATGATTATCAACCACCACTGATGGCCGATTAAATGATTACTAATCATCATCATGAACCATCAAAAACCCATGTTCACAATTCAGATCAGTGACATGAAAATAGTTATATAATCATTCACCATCACCCAACCAGTTAATAAATCCATTGGATTAACACGTATCATCAATCTAACTATATATCTATTAACTATATACTTAACCAAGGTCGCCACTATGAACCATACATTGAACTGCCATCCAATCGTAAGCCTTGGCCACCCATGACTCGGGCACCCTGCCACAGGTCCGCTGCCCGTGCTGCCCGAAGGCGTGGCATGGCCCAAGGCGGCTGCCGCGCAGACAGCGGCGCAGGCGTTGTATCTGGAGCTGCGCCTTGGCGACGATGGCGGTGGCTGATGTTTGATACCTGGATTTCTGGGGAGAGATGATCTGGATGGCTTGTACCCACTAACTTAGGTTGTTAGTGTTTTTGGGATATGATGGATTTACCATAGAACCACTATAAGCCACCAAGTGATGCAAATGCCAAGGCGAAATGCTTGATGTGAAAGGAGGGTAGCCTGCAAGAAAGCCAACTTTCCTGTAAAAAAGCAGATTGATGATGCATTTTTTGAAAGCGGTAAACTCTGCGGTCTTAGTAGTGGCCAATAATGGTTGGAATGATGCTTGTTTGTGCCTGGTTATGCTATGAGGATTGATGATTATTGAGTGGTCGTATAGTTGTTGATACTGGCGAGTAGTGGTTATCACCGGGAAATTTATAGTGTTTAGCGCGCAACAGTCAATCATGGTCTGTATTGCTTAATTGATCATATTGAGAAGCAAGATACTTGATGGCTAAGCACGGTAAATCATGATGTTTGCATCTTGAGTGTTTACAACACTTTGATAATGAACATGATCATTTGGTGGTTATTATGGTTGATATTGGATCATTTGGGGTCACCCCTATACATTTTGAAAACTCCCATGTCATTGTCACCAGGTGTCCATCAGGGCGTTTTAGGGTCAAACAAAGTTTACCATTCTTTGACCGTAAAAATGGAAGTTCATGAATTGCATGCCATGTCATGAAATACCAATCAAAAACCCAATGTCACTAGCAAATTGGGTTCAATGACTGTCTTTCAGGAGTGGTTGGGCTATAGATTTACTGGCAACAGTCATACCCGATCATGATTTTGCTGGTAATACAGGATCAAAGGCGATTGGGATAGTTGCGGCTAAGCCACACTACATCCGAGGCCAAGACTGCTATCGTTCAGCTGCAACAACTGTGGACGGGCATGTCCACCGTCATCACGACAAGCCTGCTGTATCGTACTGCTTGGTCCACCCAGCTATCAACCCCAACTGGTAAACAGGAGATTCCAATGCGCCTTGGTTGTGATCCTAGTCATCCCATAGATGTACAAATTTCTATATCTGAATTTGCAGTACGAGAACACAATCAATCATATCATATAATTAATTATAATATTATACGTGTTTTTTGCGCCCACAGCTCGGTGCGCGTGTGTGTGTGTGTGTGTGTGTGTGTGTGCGTGTTCCACTTTGATATTTCAAATTAATGGATGTGTTTCATTATATTCTCAGAGTTCCCTTGTGTTGGTTTTGATTGTTGATTGTTGTTTGTGCTGTGAAATTGTATTCTTTCTTTGAACTGTGTATATTGGTTCGTGATTTTGTTGCACAGTGCTCTCATGGTGTCTTTGGTCGTGATGCTTTGTCGGTCAAACAGTCCTGATTCATGCTGATGATGACCATTACTGCAGGATGATCCCCGCGGCAAGCACTATAGCAGCTTGTCGCTGCGGGATGTTGTGGGTCCATCCTCTGTACCCCTCATGAAGATCCCATAATTGACCAGTCACTAGTTTAATTGTTGGGGTGTGAACTACTACCTGTTTTTTTGGTTAGTTCTGACTAACCATTTTTGAATCTGTCAACATAAAAGTGATTCATCAAATCGTCGTGGCTAAATCGGTTGCCCTGGGATGACTGTGGCGTCCTCGCTGAGGTTGTCCTCTCGGCAGGGCATGACGCAGAGCGAAAGACGTAGCCTGTACAAACAGAAGTGCTTCAGCTGGCATCCTGCTCCTTGACTGCCTTGACATTCTTACCGAAGGGATGGAGGTTTTTTTTCACAACAGACGGAATCCCCTGCGAGTATGCGGAAAGCTGAATGTAAGACCCGGCCCGACCATGTTCATTGTTCATGGCAGATTTCTCGAAAGCACAAGCATATTTGCTGGGATGATCGTTTTTGCTCACCATATTCTTATCATGCATGTTGGTGTACGCATAATTATTTATGCAAAATGTGTGTAGATGTGTCACGGAAAGACAAGCAAACACTATGTGAAGTGGCAGCGTTACCTCCAGCCAAACAAGTGATGGTCTTTGTTGGTGAGAGCTGTAGCCCACTAGTCCGTGAGTTTGTGCCCCCACCCAATACCAAAACCAGATTCCCCCTTGTCAAATCCTTTGTGAATTTCACTGGTTTTCCTTTTATTTTTTCAATTTCTGATTTCAGGTCAATGTTTTGGTGGTTGTATTCCATCTGGCAACACTACTACTAGTATGTTCCTCGATGTACCCAGGAGCCTGAAAACCAAAACAAAACATTTTTCTGGGTGATGCCGCAATCTCAAATGGTGAAGAGTAGGTGTACAGTTCTCCGACACTATTACACTATATTATATGATATGTTTTTGTTCTTTGTTGCATGCATTGTATATGCACTTAAAAACGCACAACATGTTCACAAGGTATTTTTGACAACCTATGGGGTTCCTCGACTTTGCAGTGAAATTGCCTCAGGACAAAAATTTGGACCAGGAGGTCTTTCATGGGTGGGAGATTACCGCTGACGTGCCACATGACATGAGTAAAGCCAGTTGTTGTTGTCAACTGACATTAGTTTTTATGTCGCTATTTGGTGCTTGAGTTCATATGGGAAATTCCCTCCAATCGGACAATAGCAAAGAGAAGGATAGAACACATGCCGATGAAGGCATATCCCCATACCAAAAAGAGTGGATTGTTGCCACTCATGGCAAAAATTGGGTTCACTTCGGGCCCTTTACTGCCCGAGAAACCCGATCTTATAGAATTACGCTTGTTCACTTTCAGGCCATTGTGCGGTAACATGATATATAGGAATCCTACAGGGAATCCCATACAAACCCTACAGGATGGCCTTCAGTACCTCCGGGAACAAAGGTCACCGCTGTCCGTTGGAAAGACATGCCTCAGCCGCAGGCTATACTGATTTGGTTTGCTTTCATCCATGTCACTTTTTGAGGCAAACCAAATCAGTAGCCATGAAAGTTTTGTCATTGTTATTCTAATTGCCATCAGCCTCCAAAGCTTGATATTGGTCAACATTGTTGCTTGTTGTTTATCAGATTATGTTGACCAATATCAGCTTGTGTTGACACTGTTGGTTGAATATTTGTTGGGACGGCCAGTCACTCGCTACCAACCTCCAGTTCTCCAGTTGCCAACCCAGTCGCAGCTCGGCAGGACGTGGCCACTGAAGTCTTTCAATTTCTGCAGTTGCTCAGGGAGTGGCTGTTGGCCTAGGCCACATGTGGCCGCCAGGAGCAGCCGGGAACAGCTGTTTGATCCCTTGACACACGGGCAATAGCTGATGAATGATAATTGATTAATGGTTAATGGTTCATAATAGGTGATGCTATACTAACCAACTAGATTGTGTCATATCATATACCAACAATGGTTTCTAGACACTTGGGCTGCGGCTGCTCATTTGGTTACTGTACATGTGGATGATGGCAGACCCAACTTTGGAATCATAGTATCAAGAAGTACTATCACTATGACTATACCGTGACTGTATCAGCTGCATGGTTGGACGCAACGTACTCATGTCGTGTTGGCAATGGCGGATTTGGTTTGAGTACATTAGATGCCAGCAATGTCCCCGTTGACCTAGGTCAACACCACGGCATGATGGTTAGATACAAGGGACAAACACCTTGACCCGCCAGATTTGGTTGAAATACTTGTTATGTTTTATACATTGTAAACATTCACTAGCACATGGTTACACCTCTTCCCAAACATCATGGCGTTCTCAGATATTCAGAATGATACAGAAGAAGTTCCATTTCAGTCAATGTCACCCCGTTGCTCCTTGTCGTTTGACCATGCTGAAAAGCCGTGCCGAAGGCATGGCACAGCGGTCAGGGTCCGAAGATATGTCACTGTGGCTGCTGTTCAGCCATTGTGGCTTGTGAACCATGATCAACCACGATGACTATGAACATCAACCATTCCCTTTGGAAACAACCTGTCCAGAATTGACCACCCATTTGGGTGTGTACAAGGTGATTTGTTCATACATTTCAGGAGTGGATCATGAACCAGCATTGACCATGGGCCATCATGGGCCATGATACACCCTGCTGACCTTTGGAACGAAGTGGTTGGAAACCGCCCGCATAAACTGTGGGCCGTTTCGAGGTCCCTGTGACAGGGTGAAGAACGTGGCCCTTTGTCTGTGGTTGTGCTGCCTTGGTTCGGCAACCGACATCGGAAAAAGCTGCGGCTCAAACAACCTGTTTGAGAATGACTAGGATGACCAGGTGTCCTTAGGTGTGTTCCAATCTATTTTGTACTTGTCACTGCTTATCTAAGCAAATTACAGGTTGTGGACACTACTGGTATCCATGGTGTCACCATCTCATTGCCACCTTGGAGTTCATCTCAGTGTAACAACGCTTCAACAATGATTTGGGGGTTCTTAAAATGGGGGGTACCCCCAGAATGGAAGGCTTATAACTGTAAATGGTTTGTGTAGGATGATTTTGGGGTACCCAAGATGTCGAGAAACCACCCTGTGTGAACCGTGTGCTAAATTCAGTGCCACAAATCGTTGGTAGAGAAGGTTTGTTCTTTGGAGCCAGTATTGCTTGCTCAACTTAAGAACTATTGAGAAGGTGGCGCAAATCGCATCCGCATATGAGACCCGCTTATGTATGAACGTCAGAATGCAAATCCTGGAGTAGCGGAGGTCAATCTGTACAATCCAAAAGGCCTAATCAATCATAAAACACCAAGTTGTTTTGTGCAGCAACCTACTATGGTTGCTCACGACCTACTATGAGTGATTGTGAACTTCTATTGCAGGTTCAACCAACACCAATGGTCTTGAACACCAACTGTTCTTAGCAACCATTGTCTCAATGAAGCAGCCCATTTTTAGACCACCGGCTTGAATGTGCCATGCATCCCTGCGCTCATGCCACAAGCATCCTGTGTCGTTCATGGATTTCAAGCCCTGATACACCTTGGTTGCCACAGTGTGCCATGGTAGGTGTTTTTGAATATTTTGTCATGGTTGGTAATCGATTGATTGCTTTCCAAGTGGTCAATTAGTTTGTACATTAGTTGCTTATAGCCCTTATAGCCCACTCAACATTAACAATGGTCATTTGCCCATCACTATCCGACTGATCAGTTGCTCAATGCCTACTATTGTTGCTTATGTTTACTCATTTGAAATGTGTTATTGGTATCAATATCTTACTCGTTACTAGCACCAATGCCATGTTTATCAATCTTGGTTAATTTCCCACTATCGGATTTGTTTTGTTTCTTTACTACTACTACTACTACTACTACTACTACTACTACTACTACTACTACTACTGCTAATACTTGAGATTCTCCCTACGGTTAATTGTTTATATGCTATCATTGTTGTTTACTAGCGGTTGTCAAAGCCTGTATATCCCCATGTTTAGTTGTTTATATCCCTACTATTGTATTTTTTTAGCAGAGTAAACCACCATTATCAACATTCATATGCATTACCATTGCTAGTTTTAGCAGGGTAACCTTAAGCTTAGAGATATCTCTTGGTATATCCCTTACCCTGCTAGTCTTGCTTCTATCTATCATGGATGGATATTCACGACTGATAATGGTTATGAATTCTACCAATGATTCTTAACCACTACCAGTAGTACCGCACAAGGCGGTGGCGGAAGTTTCCAAGATAGGAGCACTATAGGAGTGTGCAGTTGTGGTTGCGACGATTGATTGTCCGAGGGATCCGAGAACTGAACATCACTTGGGCCTGACTTCCTACCAATGTGAGCATCGATCTGGCCACTTGACTGGCAGCCTATCTGTCTAGCTATCTTTCTATCAGTGGATCAGTTTTCTGTCTGTCTGTCTGACTGTCTATCTATCTATCTATCTGATGATCTATTCGTTTATCTATCTGCCTATGTACTTGTCTTTCTATCTACCTCACTATCTATCTCGTCATCTTTCTGGCTATGTATCTATCTATCTACCTGTCCATCTTTCTATTTATCTATCTGCCTATCTATCTATTTGTCTATCTATCTACCGAATTATTTGTCTGATCATCTATGTGTCCATCTGTCTATCTTTCTGTCTATCTACCTGGCTATCTATCTACTTTTCTATCTGACTCTCGTTTCGTCTACCTATCTGTCTATCTATCGACCCATCTAGCCATCTGAATCTGGCTATCCAATTGTCTGTCTATTCCATCTATCTATTCTAGCTATTCTATCTATCTATCTATCTATCTATCCATCTATCGATCCATCTATTCATCCATCGATCTGACTATCGACTTGTCGATCTATCTAGCGACCTCTTTGTCTAACCATCTTTCGTCTATCCAGACATTTACCTTCCAAATGTGCTTCGATCATGAAGTGTTTTGCATCTAGGTGTTTGGCCACTTTTGATAATTGGACCCTGCAAAGGTGTTCCGATCATCAAGTGTTTTGCTACTTTTGACCTGCAAATGTGCTTGGCGCGCAAGCGTTGTGCACATTTTGGCCACATAAATCACGAAAAGTGACGCGAAACGCAAGTGTTTTCCTACTTTTGTCTCCTGTGTTCAAAAAGTGTCAAAACGTGCTGTGTTTTGACACATTTGCTTCAAAATGTGCTTCTCGCCCTGGCCGCGTGCACTTTTTCGGACATGCAACTTTCAAAACTTGTTAAAAACCACGAGTTTTTGCGACTTCGGACGTGAGAATGTGCTTCGCGCGCAGGCGGCGTGCCAATTTTCATGATCATATGACGTCTCCGAAAAGTGGCCCGAAACGCTAGTAAATTTTTTCAGTTTTTATTTTGGTACAAGATTTTATGTTAAAAGTTTGCTTCGCGCGCAGGCAGCGTGCCAGGTTTGAGAATCATGAATCATCAAAAGTGCTCTGAACATGTAGTGTTTTTACGATTTTGACTTCCAAGTGTGCTCCGCGCCTAGGTTTTCTAACGATTTTGCAAGTTGAATCCTCTAAAAGTGCTCCGAGCATGCAGTGTTTTTACGATTTTGACTTCCAAATGTGCTTCGCGCCTAGGTTTTTTAACGATTTTGCAAGTTGCATCTCCCAAAAGTGCTCCGGACCTGACATGTTTTTACGATTTTGACTTCCAAATGTGCTTCGCGCCTAGGTTTTTTAACGATTTTGCAACTTGCAACTTCCAAAAGTGCTCCGAGGCTGACATGTTTTTACGATTTTGACTTCCAAATGTGCTTCGCGCCTAGGTTTTTTAACGATTTTTGCACACACCTTCCGCCACAATGGTCCGCACCCGCCGCTTTAGCGAGGTACCCTTCTGGACCCTCATGATGCACAAAACCTTGCAAAACACAGCATTTCGCGACTTTCCTAACATTTTGGCGCACTCGCACTCTCATCTTTCTCACATCTCTTTTTTCTCACATCTGCATAGGCGATCTACCCTAGCTGAGTTGTCCATATTGTCGGAAGTTAGACTTCTAAACTTCCTTCGACTACCGATGCTACTAGTGCTTATTATTAACAATTGCTACATAACTCTTAAGTGATGAAATGACTGGTTACTACTAACAATGGGTATATTGATGGCAATCACTGTTAGTAACCATTATTCACCATTATCATTGACCTACTATCAATCACTACTTCTCTGCTCATGAACAGTTGTAAGGGTCAGTAATAGTAAACGGTCAGTAAAAAATCGTTGATACCATATTATTCACTATTATCCTAGTATTTACCTACTAGCAACAATGATTAACGAGTAAATGGTCGTTAACAGACCCAACCAATGGTAAATGATTGATAATGAATGAACCATCATTATCAACATTTTCACTAATCAACCACTATTAGTATCATATTTTGTCATTATCATTACCTATATTATTATGATTATTATACCGTTATTACTATACTAGTAACCATTAGTATTTCTATACCACTATCAGTACTAATTAGCCACTATTAACTATGAATAGTAAATGGACCAACCAGTTATTCACCATTATATTATAGTAATCGACTATTATTCACTATTTTTAGCCATTATTAACTATTATAGTAAATGGTTAATGGTTAGTCATTCTTAAATAGCCTCATTTTTAAGAACAAATGGCTACTCATTCACCTGGCATGACCACCCTTCACCTGACCAGGCCACGGCTGAACCGGCGGTGGTGGCCCACCGCCCGGCGACTTCTTACGTCCGGGGGTTGCCATGGCAGCGGGAACGCAGGAGGACGTGGTGCTGGTGGCGGTTCAGATGGTGGTGCTTGGTGAGCTTGGAAAGTACCTCCTGGAGAGAGAGAGAGAGAGAGATGTATATACAGAACAACATGATATGTGCATTTATATGTTTAATTATGTTTACATGTTTTATTGATATTAAAAGGTTTTAAGTATCACAAGTATTTTGATCTTTAAGTACTCACAATAATCCATATCCGGCTGTTGGCACACATTTTGACTGGTTCGGACTGATGAATGTTGGTTTTGTTTGCTGAATTTTTAACCATAGGGGATGGGCTTCCAATTGGCTCTCAATCAACCAATTCATTGTGCAGATCATGTTTTAACTTTGTTTGCCCACAAATTTGTTTTTGATTCCTGGATGAAATGATCATTTGGCGATGGATGAGGGTACTGGTACCATCAAGTACGGTCATGCTGCCCATTTCACGTATCAATTTCACAGGCAGATTCAAGTGTAAATGTAGGTCATATAAGTCGAACTGTCCTGTTTGGAGATTGAAAAAAACCCATGACCAATGTGGACTAAGTTCTGTTGAACATACCAATCAGAAAGGATGGTCATCAATAATAGTTACCATTGGCATCCATTGACAATAATAGCTGATAATTGTGTGCTTTACAGTGCAGATTCAGGTTGACTTTTCTGTAACAGAAGAAAATGTTGTTTTTTACCGACCAAAGTGTTTACTTCTATAGTTGTTAATGTTTTTTTTTCCATTGTACTTGAGTACCAAGTACAAAAACAAATCGCTTGCAGGGACTTAATTCTGATTTGTACCACTATTCCATGTTTGGGATTATCGTCATCCATGGAACTTCAACACTAACTATACGCGCAGACGCCGTTGTTCCTACCAGTTGAACATTGCTCGAAGAATCAGTGAGAAACCCCGGCTATATGCAGTGATTTAGGGTTTATGGTTTTAGGGTTCAGGTTTTAGGGTTTAGGGTTTTAGGGTTTTAGGGTTTAGGGTTTCGGGTTTAGGGTTTTAGCGTTTTAGGGTTTAGGGCTTAGGGCTGCTTGATTCTCAGAGTTTCAAAACAACGGGCCTGCGCAGGGTTTTGAACAGTTGACAAGACTAACTTCTGGGCAGGTCTTGTGCATCCGGGCAAACCATGGAGTCTTGCCGTAACTATAGCTGGATGTTCGTGCAAAACCTTTTCTCGCTCGTACGAATTACATGACTTACACACTGAAAGCCAGAAGCACGGAGCTTTACTCTGGCAGAGAGTCCCTCACGTTAAGGCTTCACTAGTGATTACCATTGTCGTCATCTCTCGCATGTGGCACATTTTCGATCCATGTGCGTTTGTTTCTGCATGCACATGCATCTATACACATATGATCCTACATATTTATATATATATATATGTATGTATACAGTATTTAAATAAATAAATATATATATATATTTATATTTATGTTTGTATATATAGTACCCAGCATATGCATTTAAGATCGTGTAGATGAGTTTTGCCTCCTTCAGGCATTTCCAAATAGTGGGACCATGGCCGCAGTCCCAGGATTGCCGAAAGCTGGCTGAAGCAGCGCTGGAGCGAGCGTACTGTTGCAACTACGGCTCCTGGGCGCTGCTTTGCCGCTGGAGCTGTTGTGGGATGCGCAGCTGACCAACACGCGGCCAGCAACAGCAGCCAAGAGTGTTTACTGATAGTAGTATCTCAACTGATGGTAAACTAAGCAACCAAAGCTGTTGGTAAACTAAGCATGGTAAGGTAGTTTGATGGATGCTTGATGTATTGAACACGATGATTTTTTTGAACTTCCAGCTTAGTTTCCCGTGGGGTCATGGGAGTACATGTTTATTATCGTTTCCATGACCACTAGCATGATGAGAAACCCCCAATTATGTCATTCCTGTCAGGACACTGATTCAGGGAGATTAAGTTGCCGGCTGCATTTTGAAATACTATCGCAAAATCGCCTGTTTTTGTTTTCGTTCTTGTTGTTGTCATTACGTTCAGTGTTCGAATTATCCTGACTTATGTTTTGGCCAGTCTTCATGTTTCGCGACATGGACATGGTGATTGTTGTTATTTGTTGCGTACCGTTGGAAGCATCAACCAAATCAATTGCCATTGTTTTTGTTCATTGGTGCTGACCACTGTTGACATGATTCTAGTAGCATTATTCGTTGATGTAGACATGCTGTCATTGGTGCTACTTTTGAGAACCATCAATCAACAGGCACTTTGTTCAGAGGCAGACGGCATTACCATTTGTTTCAGTGTCTTTCTTGGTGGCATTTGTTGCTGTTGCTTGAAATGTATTTGAAGTTGCCATTACTTTGATCAGTAAGCAAACACCGATTGCTCAGGGCTATTGCTGCCATTATAAATATAGAATTGCTGTTGTTGGCATAAACTTGCTTATGCTTTGTGAGAAATAGACTATTTCACTTACATTACATGGTTCAAAACGTACATATTTCTTTTTGACTATTGTGCCTATGGAAGTACATTTGGTTTGTTGATCATTTATGTACTGTATACTGTATACAGTACACACTGCTAAGATGACTTTCATACAATAATTTCTTGACGTACCTACGCTTTTGCATGATGGCTGCTATCCCAATAGCGTGTTCAACCAGCTAAACTTACTCCCAACTTGTCAGCCATTTACCGGCCAGCTGTCAATGCTACTGGGTTGGTCGAAATCATGGCGAGTTGGAAACCACCAAGCAGTTGACTTTTGTTGGTGGCCATTTCCCATGATTGATATAGATATGATTATGATTATATCAATAGTTCATTATATCTAGTTCTGTATTTTGTTTGTTTAAAACATATATGAATCACCAATTCACCAAGCATCAATGGCAACTGCCCAGATCTCCCACAGTCATCAACCTGCTTTGTAGGCACAACTGCTATCACTACTATGCCCCCATTGTTTGCAACCATGCAGTATGTTTTACGTGTCATTAAACATGTTCGACGGAACCCCTAGGTTTGCCCGGGGCTGACGGGTATATTTCCCTACGTTCAAATTCCTGCGCAGGGCCGCTGTTTTTGAACCTCTATATAGGTTAATAAATTTAATAAACCTAAACAACAAACCCTAAAACCCTAAACCCTAAAACCATAAACCCTAAAACCTTAAACCCTAAAGCCTAAAGTCCTCAACCACAAGTCACTGAAATCACTGCGTATTGCCAGTGGGCTTGCAACTTCTCCAAGCCATCTTGACTTTGCACAACGTCCTCCATTGCAGAGCGGCATTTTGTCTCTGGCGAACCAGGGGGTTGCGGGGAACATGTTTATCATCAATACAACATATTTGTTCAACCATCAACTACTATTAAACCGTGTCATCCGTTGTGAGGCATCGTTATTCAACCATCAACCACTACTTTGAGACATTGATTCATTATTTCGGTCCCACCATGATGAAATCAATCATTAACCATAAATCAAAGGTTCATTTCAACCATAATGAAATGATTGACCATCTCATTTTTACCATCCACCATCATCAACCAATCATTGACCAATCATCAACCAATCATTGACCAATCATCAAAGTCCTCATACCCTAACCTAGTAGTTGTCAAATTCTATGTTTTATGCTGCGAAAAAACCACAGGGGTATCCCTTACTAGTTGCTCACTGCCAACCAATCCTTAACCAATCCTTAACCAAGCATCTACCAACCATCTACCAAGCATCTACCATCAACTCCTCATGGATGCCGTGGCCGCCACGTGGCAGGCGAAGGCGTGGCCTCCTGCGCCCTGCAGATGTCTGGCGGAGACGCCTTCGTGGGGGCGTCGGTGGCCTTGGAGATGGGGCCGCTGCAGCCAGGCGCGGCGCGGTAGCGGCGCGCGGTGGAGGTTGGACCCCGAGGTTGGAACCTGTGGTGAATGCCAGGTATATGAGCTTACTAGGTACCAAAAACATCCAAAAACCATAGTATTAGTATAGAACCAGCTTGTTATCGACTAATACTAGTTTATTCTGAGTTGATCAAGTGCCCCAAAACATAGGAATCAGTTGGTTATAGACCAATTGCCTTCCTCTATTCCTGAAGAATGTCTTCTCACAACGTATCCTCAAAATCAAGCACAAATTAGATAGTCACCCCGATGATTCATAGCACTTGATCCTGGTTACACTTGCTGATTTGATACTTACCCCACGCTTAATTTATGACTATGCTTAATCATGATTAGAGTTATCCCTTGCTTACCGCATTGTTAGCAGTGAGGACTCGCTTGTTCCTCAGCACATGTTGGTTCAGGCTGCATCAACTGCATCGGGTCGCTACATGTTTCGTCATGACACCATCAACTTGCGCAACCATGAAGGGGTCTCCATCATGAACCAAAAGCCACTGCGCTTTTCTTGGTACATTCTCCAGCTTTTTGAAGCGATTTGCCAACAATCATAGCGAGGCCAGAGGATCACACGTTCGATGGACCAGTTTAACCATCAATCAAAGCCTTGGTGAGCAAGAAGATCGAAGGAAACACCAGAAAGCAACTGGCTTATGGTTGAACTATTGCCAGTGATATCATCCATCCATTCCATTGATTGACCACGGACGAACCACGTCAACCACCTGAAGCACCTGAAGCACCTGAACCACTGACCACACCCCATTCACCAAGACCCAGGCGCTATGTCCCCGCTGATGGTGGCGTTGGTCTCCTTGGCTGCCCACGGCGGATGTTTGGAGGATGGGGTGGCAGCGGGGGTGATTGGCAATGGTTGATACCATTGACTAACGTGGGTGAATTAATGATATCAGTGGCTAATGAATGGTGGATGTTAATAATGATAGGGGTCAAAGAATGCAATGAATGGTTGATATTGAGATCAAGTGCTTCATTTGCAGTGCTTGATTTAAAATTTCAAGATTACGTAAGTACCACGGATTTATGAAATGTAATGTTAATGGTCCATCTTCATGGTAAGTGGGAAATCATGCTAATGGTTCATTAATGGTTCAATCATCAGTTGACATGGTGGATAGTAGGACTGATATGAAGGTTGATAATATTGTTCATTGGTGGATATTTACAGGTTGATATTGCTTGATTATGTGATCGTTTCTGCTTGCCACGGACTACTTAATACGGCAGTGGGAAGCCTCAATGATACCAGCGCTTTATGTGGCGTTACAGCGCGCTGGATCAGTGGATGTGTCGTAGTTGCGCGTGCATCTAAATCTATGAACATAGTTGTTTGGGCACATTCAACTTCACTTCATATTGCCACATGTATATAGCCATGCCTATTGCACGAGCGTATGAATATATACACATTGATCGATTTTGCTAGCGAGCTGCATGTATGTCATTGTATATTCTCCAAAGCATTCTAAAGCCGAAAACACTACATATAATGTAAATACCCTGCAGGCCCTGCAGGTATAGATTGGTAAACCTCAACAACAGGAGTCCTGTCCTAAACAGCTCACACCGCAGGACATTGAGCAAGTTCACTGGGTTGCTGGGCCTGTGGCGCAGGCCGACTCCGCAGGGGAGGATCCATGGTTCCCAAGATGCCTGTGGTTGCCTGTTTGACGTGCTGAAAAATGGGTGGGTTCTCAGAAATAGGGACCCCAAAAATGGATGGTTTATTAACAATGTTTAATATTGGATGATCGGGGGGGTCCCTATTTTGAGAAACCACCAAATCTGAAAACACTATCTTTCTTCACCAGATATAATGGCTGCATCGCTGTTTTGCTTCGTATTTTTTTTGCACGGAGCCGTCCAGCATCTGTTTTGGGAGCTCTTGTTTTGGACCAAGCAGCATTACAGGGCTATTTATTTTGAGTTGAAAGAACTGCCGCCCTATGCTGGCTGTGGTTCAAACGAGCTGTCCCATATTTACGTTATCGACCGATGCAAACCACTTATCATCTGGTGCCTTTTTTTAGTAGTGAACATTGGTGACATTTTTTACATATTGATTTTATACAATTGAGATCGAGTGTTCCTTCCAACTGCTTGGTGGAGGGTTTGTTCATCGCCAATCATATTGGCAGAATCATCCTCACAATGATCCAAGTCAGAACCATGATCAACATTATGATTATTGCTTTGATCCTCTCTATATCACATCAACGATTTGCACTCGATATATGCGTTCTCAGGTATGAATTCACTATAATCTATGCACACTATGTTATTTGAGAATACAGACTATCATCAGATATTCCTACAAGGTGGGGCTCCCTACTTATAAGTTGGTTAATAGGCCATTTAACTACATGTGATCTAGTTTTATCTACTATAACTAGTAACTGCTCCAGTAAATCCTAGTTAAAAGCCAACTTGACCAACTAGAGATCCCCTCATCGTATACATGGGTGTTCCACGAACTAGGGGACCCCTAAATCATCCAATATTAGTCATTTATATTAACAAACCAACCATTTTGGGGGGGTCCTTTATTTTAAGAACCTCCCACATCCTAATTTCTCACGTCATTCTCCAGTCGCCAGGTGGAAGCCTTGCGCCAAGCTGACAAGGACATTTTGGCGCTCCTAGCGCCGCGGAGCAGTTTTCGCGCCGTTTAGGCGAGGATCGGGTGCCAGGGAAGCATGAAGTGACCACGTGGGATGAGCCATCATGGGAAATATGAAAATGCATGGGGCATAATGGTATGTAATGAATTCGGATCATATACTATAATATCTATAGAGTATGTGTCTATTTATAAACAAATGAGCTACGTTTTTTAAACAGCCTCAAATTCATACAAAAGCGAACTAAAAATTGATCACGTAGGCAGTTTCGTTGGTGAGAAAGAGATGCGTAGGCTTGCGTAGGCATTCTGCGTAGGCGAAGTCGCATAGGCATCTTGCGTAGGCAACCTTTTCACACCTACCATCCGCGTAGGCAAAACCCCTAGCAAAACTACATCGTGTAGGCACCGCGTGGACATTTTGCTTTGGTGTCGCTTTTTAAACATCCCAAAAATTCACGGCTCAAATGTTTATAGATATTGTTTCAGTCGAATACTTCCCCATACATATTGACATTTGATAATCCTAGTGTCTACCCAAAATCTCCGGGGATAAGGAATAGGAGGTGGTGCAGCTGATTTGATTAGTGAAGAATGCAATGGCTATAGGCTGTGGGTCAAGCAGTTAACCAAGTAATAGTCGGGGAAAATGACCAACAATAATGGATAAAACAATGGTTGATGATGGAGGAACCAGGGGTACAGGGTTTTGACCCACAGCCACATGGGTGTATCCATCAATGTTGTACCCCAAAGGTCATCATGTTCATACTCACAATGCTTATTCATGGTGTGGGGGTACCACCATTTGTTCTATCTACCCTCATCTACGATAAAGCACACACATCCCAGCTCGGCGTTTGCGGCTACATGCGTGGGCCAACCTACTCCAACTGATCACACGCTCAGTTGTTGATGTTTCGCGGAATTGATATTTGTAAGTACCTGTTGCGGCAGATGTAAACGTATACCAAATAGGTAACCGACTCAATGACCAATTTGTAACTGGTGGGCCATCACTTTGTACTTGTAGTTGACCTTGGGCAAGAACGGGGTGTCCTTCAAGCGCCAAAACAAAGCAATGGTAGTCATGCCGCGAGGTGTGAATCACAGAGAGACTCACTGACGAACACATAGAAGCATTGCACTTTTTGCTTGCGGGAACAATGCATGTCTTCCAAGTCACTAGAAGGAAGTTGAGGGTTGTAAATGATCATTTGGTTAAGCTGTTACTCTATAAAGACAATGATTCATGGATAAATTGACTAAGCAGTCATCAACATGGTCAACGTCTATCTGGTAGTTTCTCAAAATAAGGGTACCCCCAGTCATCATCCACTAGTAACAATTTATAGTAAGAAATCAACCGTAGCTTTGGGGCATTGGGGGTTAGCTTTGGGGGTTCCCTATGGCTTGAGAAACCACCATATAGTAGTTGTTCAATTAACCATTATTGTTGGTTATTCCTGTCATTAACCACTATTAACCATTCTTAATCCCTCTGGTAAATCATTCAAATCAACGACTGGAAGTCCCTATCTCCAACCATATAGTAGTTGTTTATTGTTGGTTATTCATAGTATCAGCCATTATGAGCCATAGTCAGTCAAGCATTGATAATAATCCCTCCGGTAAACCAATGAAATCAACCACTAGAAACCCCCATGTCTAACGTTATGATTGTTGATAGTTATTCACATTATTAGCCATTATAAGCCATAGTCAACCATTTCTAAGAGGACCGGAGGGATTCACCACTTGAACACGCAACCATAGTTAACTTTCTATTATTAACCATTAGTTAACCATTCTCTATTATTAACCATTAGTTAACCATAGTTAATTAGCCATACTTAGCCATAGTCATTCGTATATGACTTGAAATGGACACGCAATTTGATGCCAGGCTGCAGGGCACACGCTGCTCAGGTGCCGCCCGTTGTGCGGTGCTGGCGAAATCGTAAGCTTTGGTGAAAGGGAAACGCGGAGGTGGACGATATCTATGGTAGACTTTTATGATGGGATATGTGATACATGGGAGTGGTGTATTGTATGGATATTAGTTGTGTCAAGGAATGACTTGATACTTACGCATATACATATATATATTTATAATATTTCTATTTATTTCAATATTTATATATATATATATGTATATGTGTATTTAGATTTATATATCTATATTTATTTAGATATATATTCATATATATCTCTATATATACATGCTTTATTTCAATTTATATATATATATATCAATAAATATTTATATATATATATATATATATGAATATATTTTTATTTTTTCATAAATTTATATAGATAGATATATATATATATACATCAAAGTAGTTTTCCAGGTCTTTGGTGGAATCTAAGCACAAACTAAGTTTTACTTGGGGGTATCTCAAAATAGGGGTGCATCTCAATAATCCAATATTGGTCACTCATAGTAATAAACCAACCATTTTTGGGGGTTCCCTATTTTGGGAGCCTCCAATTCACTATCAATTGTCCGTTGACCTGGACATGTCTATATTTTGGACAACACCAATTATACAAGTGACGGTTTGTTGGCTGTGGCTCAAAACTGGGGTCACTGTTCCCAGTGATATGATAAGCTAATCATATATTCATCTTGGGTATAGCATTGGGGCCCTAGCCTCGACTTGTAGCTCCACCAGGGTTCCCAGTCATCAATCCCAGTACCACCGAGTTGGTTCAGGGGAAAATCTACATTGGAAACTCCTGTTTTGAACCATCCATCATAGGGCTTTCCTGTAGATGTTCCATTTAACCGTATCTGGAGCCATATGAGTAGTTTCTTTTATAGCTCGTTTTGGCTGGTTGACCATTTCTCAAAATAGGGAACCCCAGAGATATGGTTAGTTTACTAAGAATGATTACTGAGTACTGTAAAGGATAATATCTGGGGGTACCCCTATGACTTGAAAACCGCAATATAGTAGTTGTTGCACAATTATTGTTGGTGATTATCCCCTTTTAATCCCTAATATTACGCATTTTAACCAGCAACAATAGTCATATTATTAATCTCCATAAATTCCTATCATTAAGCATTATTGTTGGTGATGATCCCCTATAGATCCCTATTCTTGTTGGTGATGATCCCCTATAATCCTTACGGTTGGTTGACCAGTCATATTAAGGGCTTCGACTGATGAGTTCCAACATGGATAGCGGCTGGTTGCACCACCTGGTTACAGCGAGGTGAAGGGCAGGGACCGATCTCAGCCCTGAGACGAGCAGCGGAGTACCAGCAGCCAGCGCTGGCGTGGATTCGGAGCGTGGATCACTGCCGGCCGTGCCGTGATGGGATCCAACTGATGCAACCGAGCAGTCAATGACTACAATCTATGGTAGAACAGTAGTGTGACTACTTGATTAATCCCTTCTTCCTATTACTAAACCCCCCCCCTCCCCAAATACTAAGCACCCCAAGGGTTTTTTTGTATTGGGGGGGATTTAATATTAGAGGACCCTAATATTAAATCTGGGACCCTAATAATAAGAACCATTTGAGCGTTGAATATTTGCCTTTTTTAATTCTTTACTAAAATCTATTTAAAAATTGCAAAAACCAGCTGCATGAAGGGGACCCTAATACTAAACCCCCCTAGGCCAAGGGGTTTTTAATAATAGGGGGTAAAAACGTTGCTTGGGGCATGTTGTTTCCTTTTAAGTTTTCAATTGCCACAATTAAAAATACAATTGACCAAAACCAACAAAATCCAGAAGTGGACCCCCAAGGGTTTTTTATTAATTGGGGAGGGTTTAGTAACAGGAAGAAGGGATTAATTGAGAGGAATTGCTTGATTGCAGTCATATACATATAGAGATTTAAATCTGCATGTAATTTGTGTATGTGGATAGTTGTTCGTATTCACATACGCTACCTCTCAGTCACATGTTTGTGAGTAGGTTGACCTGATTTTTTTCCCAACCGCTTCCAGGTTGAAAGCATCAGAGTTGGTTTGGAGGTAAGTTGGTCAGCAGTTGGCCTGCCCTGAGGCTCGTGACATCAATCTGTTGATATGGAAATACATCCAATGTTTTTTTACGTTGGGATGTTGCATTCATTGGCTTGTGCTATTGGTTGAGTTTTGCTGGCAGGTGGGCACCCCTGACCCTGCCAGTAGGGGCAACTATGAGCTAGGAGCCACAAATTACTTTACGCAGGGGCAGCCATGCTTATCTCACCGCTGGGCAGAGTCAGGATAGAGTTGAGCTTCACTGGAAAATGACTATTCTCCCTACGACAACCTGAAGGTTTTTCCGTGATTGACCCTTCTATGACAGGGGTCTATATTATTCACATGTGCCTGTATGAGTTACATAATCTATTTCTATATGTTTAAGTGTTGCAAGTTGGATTAATACTACAATAATCGTTATATGTGTACCGTGGTACATGTGTAATTTTTGGTGTTTCACATGAATGAATATGTAGATACATACTTATTTATGTATGCACAGATATTCAAATCTGTGTGTGCCAAAATGATTTGTGGATAGTCCAAAGCTTTGCAAACATCAGCACGTGTAAAAGTGAACCCTCCACTTCAACGCATGTGTGTGTATGTGCATGTTGTTTGGTTATTAGTTTGCATTATTATTATGTGTGTTTTTTCTTATTTATATATATATATATTTATTTATTTACTTATTTATTATCATGTTATATAGACCCATTACTAGCTCCACATTAGACAGCTACTTCTGGGCATAGACCCATCTATCCACTTGCGCAGATATTGTTTGAAAGTCGTATTCAAGACTCATCAGATGGCTAGTGATCCCTGTCCGGACAAAACGTTTGTACATAGATCACCCGCCTTTATTTCATACTTTCGCGACCAGTCATCGATTTCCATGTCCGACATCGACACCATGAACATGTGCATCAAGTCTATCCCCCTACCGAATTGATGGTTGCCATTGATATTGTTCTCGTTCATATCATTCGTGTTGGTGTCAGTTTGTGTTATTGACCTTGTCGTTTCAGAAGGATGTTGCCTGCTAATTATGCAGGGGCACCCAGCCTGTTTCGTAAATGTGTTTTTCCGTCCCTCATGATAGCTTCAAAGCGTAGGCTAACAATACAGGAATCCATTCCCCAAGGAACATGTCGATTGAAGAACGGATTTGATTTGTTTGTACGGCTGCCACGTTCACACGTGGATTAAGGATTAAGGGTATACAGTTTCAGCAACTAGCAAAACCATGCAGAGTAGGTGTTATCAAGCCTTCCCTCTCAGAGGCACATCACTTGTTAACCTGTTTTGTTCACAGCGGAACCGAGCTATGGGCAAACCAGGGTGAAACCATCAACAACACAATTTGATGTCGTGAAGCTGGATAGTAAAGTCTGACAAGTGACGAGATGCAGCTGCTGCCTTTTTGCATGCGGTGAATGTGTTGTTATTGCTAGGGCCGAGTGATTGCAAGTTCAACAAGCGCAAGAATACCACAGCAACAAGAACAACAGCAGCAACAACAATAGCGATGACAAATGACAGGTACGTGATTACAAATGTTCATGCTTCTTGGTACGCAACACCAATCATGGTTGGGTAATCATCGCCAGTGTCCATTGTTTGAGGTTGGTTGCACTCTGCAATTCCTGGGGTGAAACCCGCTTCAGTAGAAGTAGGGGAATGGCACCATATGTTTTGACAATACTCCCAGCAACACGTTTTTTGCAACCGCTGTGGCCATAGTTTGCTGTCCCAACACAAGTCCTCCGGAGACATTCTTCGGTGGCATGAATAAGTTTTCATGGCTGGGGGATGCCAAAATTCAGTACGCGATTGCTTTCCTATTTTTCATTAGAGAAATTAACACCTATCATCTACCCGTTCAGTCCACGCAGACACAGATCGCACCATTGTTCCTAGGTTGATACTCAAGCTGAGCATCCCACAGCTCATTGGATTCCAAATATCCGATTTACCAAATGGCGTTGACACGTCGCAAATCAGAGACACTTGAATTTGCCATCGAGCCATGGGTGATGATTCTTGTTGCCTGAATGATGGGTTCAGAATTGATTGCTTTTTTAGCAGAACTCACAAAGTCTGCAAACAAAGGATCGTGAAGGTCTGACAGTCCCAGGTGAGAAGTGTGAAACTCCTCTCACCAGCCATCGTTTATGCGGATTCTTCAGCAGAAATCCATGCCAGAAGGATGCGCTGAAAAAGGGTGCGAAAGGGCACGGCCCAGGTTTGACGTGCAGCACTGATGGAGAATCGCGATCTATCAATAAGCCATAGGATAGTACGGGTCAAATCTATTGAATACGGAAACCTACATCATCCCATGCCACATCCTCCCAACATGTCGAACCTGCTTGCACATGAAACAGCATGTTGGGAAGATATGTTGATTCGCTTAGCGCTGACAACCCAAAACAAGGTTCAATGTTTTGACTGTTGGACAGGAGAGGGCATTCTTGGTCCTATAGTGGTTGATAAAGATGAATTGCTGGCTCGTCATGATTAAATCGTGCTTAAGGGTTGAATTGTGCTAACGCTAAAGTCATGGTTGCGGATGAAATCATAATACTAAGATATCACAATGACAATGGTCACTCATAGAGTCAGGCAACGGTTCGATTGATGTTCCTGGCCAAGCCAGTCCCAGCTATGAGGGCCGTCACCAAGGTGAAGAAGATCAAGGGACTGCAGCCGGGCTCCCGAGCTGAATGGGATGCGAACTGCACCGGGCACTGAGCCACAACCAGAACTGGACCGTAACGACTCTGAAGTCATGGTGGATAGTGTGGAGGATGGTGGCTAATTTGGTGGAAATTGTTTTTATGTGTTCATTAATTTGTTACAGTCAACATGCCCAGGATTGATTCAATTCCACAATTTGGCCTCATATGAGATCCGCAATCAGGTCGCATATCATATCACCCTTGAATTTGCAGGTGAAGGCCGGCAATTAAAAAGGGGACATTCGGATGATTTACCAGCACATGATCCAATTCATCCACATGCCAAAGTCATTCCAAGATGACAATCAAGCAGTATGATTATGAGCTTTGTTGGTTCATAGTAGTGTTGCTACCATCCCACGCCTGTATTCTACTGATGTTTTTGTTGCTTGCATGCATCCCACCCTCGAGCAGCGATGGTCAGAGGAGCAGCTGAAGCAAAGCCATTCGAAGGTACAGGGGATGGAGCATCCCATTCTGGACCCCAATTGTGGACCACGGTTTGGCTGGTGGTTGGGAGGGAGCTAAGGAGCCAGGGTTATGCTGTCATGATGCTGATGCTGTAATGACAACGATAACAACCATCTACAATTGTCGCGCAATCCAGATTTTTGTTCATGGGTGTTGTTCGTTCATTCATCGTTTGTAATGATGTTGATATGATATATGTAACTGGAGAAATCAGCTGCGCAAGACACTGGATGGCGCAGGATTTCTTTCATCGTCATTCTCAAGTGTGGGATTATCCATTACCCCTACTTGGATGTGCATCCCCACTGCTCATAACTGGTTTTATTTCTGGGTTAGTTAACCTGCCCTATATGGTTGATTCCTGCAATGACACCACATCATATTCCAGTCCTAACTCCAACCACACATTTGTAGAAACCACAACAACCATGTTATACAATGGCAATGGTTGGGGGGTCCAAGGGTCATGGTTCCCGCATTTGAGTGCAGCTGCGGGTTCCATTGGTGGACACCCGATGCGACTACCCTTGGGATGTAACCAGCGGCTCGCAACACCAAGCTGCACACAGAGCTATGCAACTGTTGCTTTCTGCACTGAAGCAATCAAGTGCCCAGAAGTATATTTGTGTCAGAACTAAGGATCTTAGTAGAGACACACACACACAAGCAGATGTGTTGTTCTTTCTACCTGCGTGATAGAATCTTGAAACGTTGACCATCTTTGACTTTGTTCGTTACTGTAGCGGCAGTCTTATGTCAGCAACAGAGTGGACTTGTTGATTTATGAATTTTCCGAAAAGTCAAATCGAAGTTGAAGCTTTTGCTGCATGGACATTTAATTTTTCTTTGCTGCAACCGCCCCTTGCTCGAATAGCTTGTGAATCAATAAGTTTCAGAGTTACATCCGCATATGTGTCATCCGCTTCACAGGATATAGATAGGCCGGATCGCCACTGTAGGCACATCCGACGGGATACATAACAGTATCAATGTATCATAATGGATAAACAAATGCCCTAGCATGTGTTGGTATATATACGTATATATCTATCTATCTATCTATATATATATATATATATATTTACTGATGCTCACTGACTGATTGATGCATAAATACCTATCTACAACTATAGATATAGTAGATACCGCATGCTGTATCAATATATCGATAAGTAGTACGTATCATAATAATATTTGGTAAATCTGGTAAACATTTTGCTTGTCGAAAGTAATTGCTGGCATATTATATACCAGTAACTATTTATACCGATTGTCATATATATATATATTTATTTATTTATATTATAGTAGATCTAATACCTATCTAATTTAGTATAGTATACCTATCTACTCTAATATATCTGAAAGGTGATATAAATATATTAAAAATATATAATATGATATAGTAAATAATATATCTATATATATATATATATATAGATATAGTCTGTCAATGTATGCCTTTGCCAGATGCCCTTTGCCGATCCAGCCAGGTGAAACAACAGCCTGCAGCTCAGGGCCGCCTCAACGGTGGATGCTACGGTGAAGGGTCCGACGAAGATGCTGGTTGATTCATGGTTCATCAGGTGGGTTGTAGTTGATAATGGTTGAGTGGTTCCTCAAGTGGGTTATAGTTGATGAATTTTGGTTCGCTACAGCGGTTAACTAATTAATCTATCAAGTTGATATATATATATATATATATATATATACAACATTGAGTATGGTTAAGATACATGATAATAGATTCACTTTAGTATGAGTGATTAATCATTTTAGGACGGTAATCGATTGCCATATGATTAATAGATTTGTATTTTAGCAACTTAAGTACGGTCAATATGGTTTATTTGGCTAACCAGCTTGACCGTTCAGCTGGGAGCACGACTCATGGGTGGTCTTTTCGACTGACGGAGGACTGCAGAATGATGTGAATGGTTGGTGAATGCCTGGTAAATGGTTGGGCAATGGTTGGTAAATGGTTGGTTAATGGTTGGTAAAGCTGCTGGATTTGCAAGGTTGCATAGGAAAGAATTTGATCGACAAAGATCTCGATCCGTGACTAGCTGCACTTCGGTAGCTGGTTCAGAAACTAGCCAGTGGTTCACTGGTTGAGGGGAGACAGGGCTGGCCCAAGGGCAAACGGCCAGTATGGGGGAACAGATATAGCAATGAAATGCTTCCGGGGGAACCGATGTAGCAACAGATACCGGTAAAATTTGAAGATCAACCCGCACGACAATATTGCAGACTATTGCAGACTCGGCACTTGTGCAATGCTTTTGGCGGAGCCGATTGGGCTTGGATTGGCATGCCTTTGCGATACCAATTGCGGTCATGCACGAGGTATCGCCACCTGACTGCCCTCCCTGACACACCCCCGAAAGCATCACCCATAGCTGTTGATTCCCCGCCTTCGCTGAGCGATTTCTGCCGCTGGTGAACCACCAACTGCATATAATATGTTTGTTTGTTCGGGGTCCCCCCAGTTGTCATCCTTTTTCGTCATTTTTCGTCATGAACTTCATGAACTCCATCCATATCTTTGAGGTTGCCAATCTGAGGATTCACGGGGAAATCTAAGGATTCCCAATCTATAGAAGGAGCCGTCACTGAGCCACGGATTGATTGCACCAGTTGCCATGGATGACCTTTCAAGCCTTCCTGGTGCAGCGAGGGCCGTGGCTATCCTTAAGGGCAGCAGTCGAATTCGCAGCCAGGGACCAGATTACAAGACATTTCAAGCAATACCTAGTGGTCCTCAATGCATTTGTACAGAATTTCTGTCATTTTGAAGTGGGTCAGTTGTTTCATGTGTGTGTTGTTTCAAATGGATGTTCTCAAAATAGGGGACCCAAAAAATGGTTGGTTTAGTACTGTAAATGGTTCATATGGCAGTGGGTCAAATCCTGTGCCCTGGTTCCCCTATCAGTAACCAGTGTTTTTCCTACAGGTTGTTGGTTATTATCCCCCATCATTGGTTGGTTAGCTGCTTGACCCATAGCAATATAGGATTTTTGGGTGCCCCTATGACATGAGAAATTACCAAATGCTTTCACAGCTGTCCATGCCGTTGATCAGAAGCTCAGGCTGTTGAAGGAACAGGCAGAGGTTCAGAGGCACCAGCTGCGCTAGTTGAGATCATGAGCCAGCAGAAATCTGATTATTTTCACAATCCTTTGCAGGGCATCCATTGCTCTCAGATCATGAACCATTGTTGAAATGCTATGCTGGTCACCTCCAGACACATGGGCGCCCCAAGTTCAATAAATCCATGAAGTTTGGGTTTGGAGAGCGGCAGCCGGCAGCCCATCCGCGGTTGCGCCTTGTCACTGGAGCTACTCCGGTACATGTGTATGTACATGTGTATGCACATGTGTATGTGTATGTGTATGCGCGTGTGAATGCGTATGTGCAAGTGCGTGTGCATGTGCATGTGCATGTGTGTGGGCATGTGTATTATGTATGTAAGTAAGTCAATATGTAAGTATGAAAGTATGTAAGTATGCAAATATGTATGCGACCAAAAGAACGCAATAGGAGTGACTGGTTAACATGCATTTCAAGAATGTAGGCCTGTGATCCTCACTATGTTTTGCAATGGAGGGGATCACTCGAAGTAAAGTAATTGACACGTGATTTTTATACATGCTTTCCTCAGTCATTCACTTCGGGTTCTTTGTTGTTCATTGGCGGAATTGTCCCAATTGTCCCATGATTGTCGTGGTAGTTTGTCAATTTATTTGCCATCATTAATAGTTGTAGTTATAGTTTGCTATAGTTTCAACATTTACGAACATTTACCAACATTTGCCAACTCTTTAGATTTACATCTAAAATCCAATTTGAGCACGTAGACATACCGCAGGCTCCGTGGTGCCTTGCACCACAGCGAAGATCAGATGTCTCGTCTTCAGCAAGGTTGGCAACAGGGCGTGGGGCCCGTCTTGCCATTGAGGAAGAATCCAGGCTGAGGGGGATGGGGGTTACAACATCGCACAACCAACCAGATATGGGGATATGATATACCAACTACTGTATAACCACGGATCAATGCTGGCTAGTATCGGATTGATATTGGGCATGTATCTGATGGAAACAGCCACGGTGCAAAGGTATGATGATGATGATGATGATGATGATGATGATGATGATGATGATGATGACGATTACGACGACGATGATGATGACGATGATGATGATGATGATGAGGAGGAGGAGGAGGAAGGTGATTACTGTTGGATTGTAAAAAAATGATTCCTGGGTACAAGTACGGGTGGTGATAATGACAACCATGATGATGATCATTATCATCATACAGTGTATACAAAGTACAATGGCATCAAATGTGTAATTTTAACTAAAATTACAGTTTTGGATGACAACAATGATGGCAATGACAATTTTGACGATGATGATGGTAAATATGACGGTGATGACAAAGTCACAATGTGTTGAACGCCAACGAAAATCCATGACAAACTCCAAAAAGTATGTTGAAACAATGGGCTATTGTTATTTGCAGAATACTGCGGCTGAGACCAAAGATGTGCAGGTTCTCACAAAGCAGCAGGGGTAACTGACCGTAACAGTTTGGCGGTTTCAGTGATATTGTTTTGGCCCAACTGATGGGTAGCTTGATCCCAGACCACTTGATCATTGATGGTTTGATGGCTCGGTATTGGAAAATCCAGCTGGTCATACAGCACTTGCAATACTGTGGTATAATCATCAGCATTTAACTGCATGTAAAAGTACCATACATCATCATACATCCAGTGTTTGGAACAGAGGGTACAGAAAACAATCCGCTATTGAACTGGTTAAGATGGGACTGGCTCATCAACAAGTATCGCAAAGTCGCAAACGACATGTTTTCTTCCTGTGGTTTGTTTTTGTGTGATGATTGCACCTGGTGGTAAGCACCGCCGTCAGAGCTTTTGAACAAAAACGTATTGCTGCATAGGCAGGGGACACGTTGATGAAGCTCTTCAACCAACCAATGTTCCCTTTAAGTCCAAATGTCGAATCAATACATCCCCTCTATATCGAATATAAATATACATGAATCATATACTTACGATATATTAATATATTGATATACAAATACCATTAATTACAGGTATGACACCTGGTCATTTGTCGCCCCCGATAATGGGAAACGCCCCGGCCAACGCCTCGCAGATGTGCAAGATGTGGCAGCCATGCGCCACCAGGAGGGGAAGCGACGGGGCGTCCCACAGGTCATGGCATTGTCAGCTGGTGTCAACCTATGTGACCTGGTGGAACTGGTGGAATGTGAACAAGTTCGAGTTTTGTTCGACTTTTCATGGCAGTCATCCAGTGGACAAGACGATCAGACTGGAAGTTGCTAGCTAGCCATGGTCAAACCAAAGGAAAGGGACAAACTATGCACATCGAATCGTCATTTTTTACTCTTTGCCATGCTCGTGAAATCATGGGGAATTCAATGGCTCATGTCTGGTTGGTAATGGTGCGCAATGTTGCGAATTTTGGATTTGTTAGACCTATCCACATCAAACCTGGTAGTGCAGGAGAAAATCTTGGAGAAGCAGTCCCTGCCTCAGATGATGCAGCAATTTGGAAAACATTTACATTGATGGACACCAAACTGGAAGAATTGCTTGTGGCAACGGAACCCCAGTTGCAACGCTGCTCCCTTCGAGTAAGGAGCTGTTCAGGGCCTTGTTGGGTTTGTTGGCACCGTGTGGGTAAGGTATACGGGTCAAGTGTGACCCATCGCATGCTGCATAGCGTGCGCTGTCATTCGGGAGTGCACTTGAAAGAGGCATGCCGGTCCAGAACGATTCAATTCACTACAGCACAGATGGCTGTGCTTTTTGAGATGTCGAGTGTCTTTTTTCGTGCTCAGCCTCAATAATTTGTTACTGGACATATGGTAGTTTCTCAAAATAGGGGACCCCCCAAATCATCCTTATCTAAGCCATTTACAGTAGTAAACCAGCCGAATTTGGGGTCCCCTATTTTTAGAAACGCCCATATTGTTGCTGATGTGGGAATGCTTATTGATTGGACGCCATGCCTTGCAGCTTGACTTTACAAATTTGATGCTGATCTCTGGCGTGTTACATCTCCAAGTGTCAGTCCAAATGGTTTGATTTCCAGGCAAACCAACAATCTATTTGCAGTCAACCCTCTGAATCACCCATCTCTTTTTTGCACTGACCTCTAGCAAGGATGTTATGTAGATTCGGATGCTGAATATCCATCAACTGCCCTGTACTGTATAATCCAACTCTACAACCACGCATCGCCGAGTCCGGTACTTCTGACTTAGGCATGCCCTGAATGAGAACCGGATACACGAGACACTTGTCGCAACTGGATCCTTCATCCACACAGTATGGCTGTGTTCTTCAATGCAGTTTGATGAGCCTGGGATGTTTCCGATGTTTGTGGGCTGTCTGTTTTTTTTGCTAAGTGTTGTTCGTGAATAGTTGCTGATATCATGCAATTACAATAGTTCATTAGTAGTAAAAAGACACACAACAGTTAGTACCATGAAATAGTTTGTGATTTTGATCCAATGGTCGTTATTAATATCATGCAATTACAATAGTAACTCTACTTGGGACATTGCCAAGTCAGCTGCGTGGTTGGGTGACACTCCGATGTATCGGCCCTGGCGGATCAGCACAGGGATTCCATGTTTCCACAAGGGCCCATGGTAGGTGAGAAGACTTGCTTGACTTTATTTAAAAAAAGAATGATCAAAAGACTTAATAGGACTTTTTTCATGCGATCCAATTGCTTTGATTTTTTAAAACCACTTGATCAACAAGTTTGATGTAAAAAAATGCATGTTCCTTATTGTGTTCATGTTTTTCTTGACCAACAGCAATGATAATCATAGATTCTACTAGCTACTTCCCCAATATGGGCAGAGTAGTCTGGTTCTTAGCGCTAAAGGGAGTTAGTTACTATGTGCAAATCTCGGCGCGAGTTTAAGGCATACACAGAATGTGAATCAGAGCATATCAGAGCGGTGTCCAGGTATGGCATCAACACTCGAGTGTCTCTCAAAACAGGGGTGCACTCAAGTCATCCAATCTTCATGAATCTTACCAATGCAACATCCATAACTTTGGGGCTCTCTATCTCAAAATATTCATATCAACACATGTATGTGATTGGCTCTCCAACTGGCTTGTTCATAGCAAGCCGTTTTGGTCTTGTGGCTTTATGGAGTTTATCTTGCTGAGTCTCTTGATGGTGTTTGCCGGTGCCTGCTGGTGTTTTGTTCAACAAGAAATCACCATAATCTCCATACATTACCACCATCATTACCATTACCTTTTTTTAACTCCTTCGCTGTTAAAACCCTTTTGGTTGGTTGACCAACACCTACTTTTCATCTGACTTGAAAGCACAAACCGAGCATATCATTTCTTCACATTGATCGATCCAACCAACTCGGTTGTCAAGGCTTTGCCTTGAATGAAATGTGGTTTCCTGTGGAGCCAAGGCTTTGCGCCTCTCTCATCAAGGCAGAGAGCAGAGCAGAGCATCTGGAAGTAGGTGCCTCACAGCGCGGCAACGCCCGGTGGCGTTTGAAGGGCTGAATCGGGGAGTGGCAGTCAGCAACATGACCTTTTTTTCGTTGGTGAGTTGGTTGGTTGACATTACTGTTTTTTTTTATAGAGATTGAAACCACCAATCAGTCATCATTTGTTCTGCTGTGCGGGAGTTCTTAAGAAAACATTCGAGACCAACATTCAAAAGATCAGCTTCCAGAGATGTCTTCACTCTACAATGGCTCTATGATTCGGGATGCCTTCTTTACGTCGTGTCGCCAAGCATGTGAAGATAGAATCCAGAAAGTAGAAACGGGTCAAAGATGTCGCATGCAATACGCTTCATGGAAGCATATGGAAAATGCAGGAACAAAATGCTTCGACAAAGTGACGAAGCCTAATTGCTGAAAGCCGCGTAATAGATAGTCTCTCATTGTCATCTATTGAATTCACATGTATGGAAAAAGGTAGATCGGAAAAGGAGATATTGCATCATACATCTTCGATCATCTTGGCATAGCGCCAGCAGCAGCTCCACATTTTGCCCTCAAGTCCACTTTATTTACCTAGGCCACCCGCTGAGACAGGCTCCCATGACGAAGACCAGGTGATTGGCAATGCAAGTTGGACCTAGCTGTACACACAACCGAAGGAAGACAAGTCCTCTTTGATGGTGAATGATTTCCGGCGTGTTGCTCAAATCCAGTTGATGTGTATGGGTGGCAAAGGAGTAGTGTTGAATAGAAATGATCTTTCTAAAGAAGGGCCTGGAGCCGCGAGCAATTGGAGGATCATCCACTAGTTAAATGGTGGATAACCAATAGCTGGTTGCAACCAAACGATCATCCAGCCAAGTAGTTATCATCCATGTCGATGATAGCTAGTGATAGTTCATAACTACAACATGCATCGTGTGCAGATGCAAACTCTTGCATGCTATTTGTATCTATTTGCACGTAGGAGAACCAGCTACCAAGTGGTGCAGGCTTCTTTCTCCGTCCACAGTATTCCCAACAAGCCCACATTTATTGTGCGATACTGTTCACTACCCCATGGTGGTTGGCCTGTAGGAGAAACTGGCGATGACCAAACTGGAACACCCCACAACTCTCAAGGCTTTAGGTTATTTTGAAAGGAGTTTGTTACTTTTATTATGTCCTGACATGTGTGTTCTGAGAGACTTAATGCTTGCTTTCCGGACCTTGACTTGCGGACTTTCTCGTGAATCCTTCATCTTTGGTGTTTCATGGAGGGGCCAGCCAAAGCACCAACTGACTCATGAACCGATGGAGCAAGTTTCCAGCCACCCACCGAAGCACCGCTCTCCTATTGAGTATTTTTGCTCAGGGCCTTGCTCAGAAGGAGCTTTTGCCGTTTGAACCTTCGGTGTTTTCAGGAGGCAAAGCAGCAGCCAAGGTAACGTACAACACCCATGATTGGCATCGCCATCCCCGATTGCGGGTTTCGAGTTCATGGGGTCAGGTGATTGGATTAGCTCAGTAAGAGTTTCAAGAGTGCCCCTGATTGTGTAAGAGGTTCACTTGGATATCTTCAGTGGTCTGGATTTGCTTCAGCCACTGCTCTTGATGCGCGGCATGGAAGCTTCGGAAGAGGTGGCCCAGGTGCTAAGCTCAGCTACAGGGGAAGGGTTGGTTGCCTCGGTGGCAGTTTGAAGCAGGCCCAATCTGGCCACTAGAGATATTTTTGGGATGAAACCAAGGAGAGGATCAGACTACTAAGATATGGAAAAACTTCACCCAACAATCTTGTAGTTAGAAGTGCAGCGCAGCTTTCAACTGACGATGTAACTAACCATGGACCATGGTCCAATATCTCTCTGGTGGTACGGCTGGGAGTCTACCTGGAAGTACATCAATCTCATTGGAGGCTCAACATTCATCAACTAGCATGCAGTAGGGATTAGAATGGTCGGTGCATTTTTTGAGACTTTCATGTGTATCCATTTGTTCATTTCATGTAATTATTACAAACTTCCATAAATAAGCTATTATTAGCCTGTGCCATGGTTCAATGACTCCCCAAGTTCCACTTATCGCACTGAATAGAAGCTGAGTTGTTCCTGATCGAATTGCATCGGACCCAGGCAGTAGTGGTTGCAGAAAATATGTTTGTCACTTGCATGATTCATGTCCCACCATGACTTCGAGAAAACCGACAGCCTTGCCAGTCAGTGCCTTTGCCACCAATTTCACCACGGCTGAAATCATGTGACATGATTGTCATTATCATGCACTGCTATTGTGGTCATCAGCATTCTCATTGTCGACAACATTGTCATCGCTATTTTTGTCGCTACTACTACTACTACTACTACTACTACTACTACTACTACTACTACTACTACTACCATTACTATTATTGTTATTACTACTACTATTATTATTATTATTACTACTACTACTACTATTACTACTACTACTATTATTATTATTACTACTATTACCACTACTATTATTATTATTACTACTACTACTACTACTACTACTATTACTACTAAAATTATTATTATTTTTAATATTAATATTATTATTACTACTGTTAAGTTTCGTAATTAGCTGCGCTAAGGTAATTTCCATCGCGCTAAGATTCACAGGGTGAAATAAGGATGGTTTCAGAATAAAGTCGCTGCTAAGCTGCTCCTTTTGTTTGTCCACCCAGCGGGCCAATCAGACTTGCGTGGGTCAGGGCAGAATCAAACCAATCAGAAGAAAATAACAGTGACTTAGAATGAACAAAGTTACCATGCTGCGATGCCATGGTCACATAACCAATCCCAAATCAAGAAACATCAGACTAAGATGAAGCAAATCAAAAAAAGCTACCATATGGCCATAATCAATGTGAAGTCATAGTCAGCAAGACCATGGCCGATGCTGCAAGCAATGCGAACCCTGACACTGAAACTGATATAAGAATTTCTGCAATGTGTAACTAGGATTTCTACACAAATTTGGTTTAAAAAGCCGTTTCTACTGTTGCAATCATAGGTTTGCCGGGTTGTCAGGGTGGGCGAATCCGATTTATTCGGGTCAGAGGAAATGGCAGCAGCGGGCAACAATACTAAAAAATATGCAACAATCGAAATACTAGGCAATGAGAAATTTCCTAGACTTATCAAAGTTATCATTATTCATTCTGACATCGGGAAAAAATCATACATGAAAGGAGGGCGTTATATACTATCTTTGTCCTGTTTTTTCGACACTTTCCTTAAATATGTTCCTTCAATGGGGGGTGTATTTAGGATTTTTTCTGCCGAATTTGTTTGAACAATTTCCTTAAATATAGGTGGAGGGATTGTATTTAGGGAATTTTCGAAAATTTTCCAATTCAAAAAAATCAAAATTCCTTAAATACAGGGGGAGGGGTTGTTTTTAAGGAATGTTCGAAAATTTTCCAATTCAAAAAAATCAAAATTCCTTAAATACAGGGGGGGGTTGTATTTAAGGAATTTTGAAAAATTTTCCAATTCAAAAAAATCAAAAATCCTTAAATACAGGAAGGGGTGGTTGTATTTAAGGAATTTTCGAAAATTTTTCAATTCAAAAAAATCAAAAAATCCTTAAATACAGGGGGGGGTTGTATTTAAGGAATTTTCGACCAAATTGCTCGGAAAAAAACAACAAAAAATCCTTATTTCCGCCAAAATTCAGTCCTAAAAATCAATGATTTTGCACAAAAAACCGCCGATGACTTTTCCAGATTTCCTTAAATACAGGGGGGGGGGTTGTATTTAAGGAATTTTGGCGGAAATAAGGTGTTTTTGTTTTTTTTTCAATCTTTTAAATTTCTGCCCAAACAAATCATGAAACGTAACCCGGTTCCTGCACTTACGGCATTTTGGCAGAACTAGTTGTTTTTTTTTTCGGGTGAATATCGTCAAGTACACTCCTGTGCCCGGTGTTAAGGAAATGAGGCTGAAATCCGGGCGTTTATTTAAACATTGTTTCCACCGTAGAAGTCCGGAAATATTGCCTCCTAGTATTCAAGGAACAAAGGCGAACATCAAACTTTTTGTCGAATATGTTGTCCAGATATTCCCAGAAATTGTTGGCATTCTTTGACGTACAGGCAATAATAATTGTTTTTTTGTGGAGTAGAACCTTTCTCAAGATGTTTTTTCCCAGCATTTCTTAAATTTTAAGATGCCAATGCAACGCTTACCCTAAATAAGGACATGTGTTTGAACCGTTTTCCAGGACAAAGGAAGCTGCTAGGAGTAAGGTATTGCAAAACAGTCAAGGCAAGAGAGAGGCTTGAAATCAGAAAACCAGGCACCCTTTCAGTTTGGCATGCCAAAAAACATCATTTCAAAGAGCATAGTGTTAAGTTTGCATACTTTATAACCAAAATCAGCACACAGAAAATAATTTTCCATTCAGTTCGGATAGGCTGAAAGGTTGCGTTTGCTTTCTATTTCCTTCTGCTGGTCAGGCTGTTTTTGTGCGCTGGGGGCGTGCGGGTGACATGATGCGAGCAACATGGATAGATCATTGCATAAACGGGGCGAAAATAATCTCCCAGTGTCATCATGCTGGTATTGGGTTCCTGTATTACTTCAGACCGACGCCTTCCATTCACAGAATTTGATATAAACACCTTTGGTGTTGTTCAAAACCAATTTGATTTGGTTTGTGTGCTTGCCCAGTGTGGAAACGCATTGTTTCAGTAGGCGCTTCTTTAGATACAAAATGTAAACGGGCTAAAGATTACGCCTTGCTGCTTGATAAGTTTTTGCGCTGAGGGTGTGCGCATGAAATAATGCGGGCATGACAAATTGCAGAAAGTTCAACCTGACATGTTGGACACGGAGATGGCACCTGTGAACAAACCTCACCAACTGAAACATTATCAATGTTGAATGATTTACATGCTTATTTCTTCCAGCAAATCTTATTTCAGTGAGCTACTCCTTAAATACAGCGCCCAAGCCTTAATTACGAAACTTAACAATTACTACTACTACTATTATTAGTATTATTACCACTATCATTATTATTATTATTACTACTACTACTACCATTATTATTATTATTATTATTAATACTACTACTATAATTATTATTACTACTACTACTATTATTATTATGTTTATTACTACTAGTACCACTACTATTATTACTACTACTATTATTATTATTATTACTACTACTACTACTACCAGTATTACTACTACTACTTCTACTACTACTACTACTACTATTTCTATTACTACTACTACTACTACTTCTACTACTACTACTATTATTATTATTATTACTACTACTACTTCTACTACTACTACTATTATTATTATTATTACTACTACTACTACTCCTACTACTACTAGTACTAATATTATTACTACTACTACTACTATTACTACTACTACTACTACTACTACTACTATTACTACTACTACTACTACTACTACTACTACTACTACTACTACTACTACTACTACTATTACTCCTACTACTACTAGTACTGATATTATTACTACTACTACTACTATTATTTTTATTATTATTAATATTTTTATTTTTATTACTACTAATATTAAATTACTACTATTATTATTACTACTACTACTACAACTACTATTATTAATATTATTACTATTACTATCACTACTACTATTATTATTATTATTACTATTAATATTACTATTACTACTACTATTATTCTTGTTATTTTTTGTTTTACTATTACTACTACTACTATTACTACTATTATTATTAATACTATTTCTATTTTTTTGTTATTATTTTTCATATTTTTACCACTATTACTATTATTACTACTACTACTACTATTATTATTATTACTATTATTATTAGTACTACTATTATTACTACTACTATTAGTATTACTACTACTACTATTATTATTATTTTTTTTACTACTATTATTTTTATTCTTATTAGCACTACTACTAGTACTACTATTTTTTTTGATTATTATAATTATTATTTTTACTACTATTACTATTTTTTTTTTACTACCATTATTCTTATTATTATTGTTATTATTATTACTACTATTACTATTATTCTTTCTATTATCATTACTAGTGTTATTATTACTATTATTATTATCATTTTTATTATTAGTATTTTTGATATCATCATTATTATTCTTATTATCATCATTTTTATTTTAATTATTATTACTATTACTATTACTATTATTATTAGTATTATTACTATTAGTACTACTACTATTATTATTATTATTTCCATTACCGATATTTTTATTACCATTATTATTATTACTACTATTTTGATTATTATTATTATTAATAATAATATTATTATTATTACCATTACTACTACTACTACTACTACTACTACTACTACTACTACTACTACTACTACTACTACTACTATTACTTTTTTTATTATTATTACTATTATTTTTATTATTACTACTAATATATTATTATTATTATTATTACTACTTTTATTACTACTATTATTATTACTACTACTCTTTTTTTTATTATTATTTTGATTATTATTGTGACTATCATTATTACTATTACTACTACTACTATTATTATTAGTATTACTACTACTATTACTTTTATTTTTATTCCTTTTTTATTTTTACTAATATTATATTACTACTATTACTACTAGTCTTATTACTCCCACTACTACTACTACTACTACTACTACTACTACTATTACTACTACTACTACTACTACTACTACTACTACTACTACTACTACTACTACTACTAGTACTACTACTACTACTACTACTACTACTACTACTACTACTACTACTACTACGACTACGACTACGACTACTACTACTAATATTATTACTACTACTACTACTACTACTACTACTACTACTACTACTACTCTCATGGTCAGTAATAAACGCTTACAATCCTGTGAGATGAGCACTGTATCAGTCCTCATTAACTTATTCATTTTCAATATCATCAAAGATATTACTTTATCAGCATTGCTTTCATTATTTTACTCATCGACCAAATCCCATGTTATCCCATGAGTAGGATAATGAGTCTGCTGACGCAGCCTGGGACACTGATTGGCTTCGCTCTGCTAGGAACGCCAGCAAGGACATGGTCTGTTTGCTTTGGACGAGGCGCAGGGGGCAGCACCCCAAACGCAAACCGAATCCCCGGAAGACTTCGAAAGAAACCACCGTGGCAACAGCAACTGACTTCCTCGGCGTTGCTTCAGGAGTCCTGGAATCATCCACGAACGATCGATCATCTCTTCGTGTCGTTGCGTGAGTTTTTGGAGGAGCCATGGTGCAGGGACACCAAAAGGGGGGACTATTTGTGATGGTGGCGGATGATCCCGATGCCACAAGCTCGTTAGCAGCCAGAACCAATCAGATCGTTTTCAAATGAGATTGGCCATTGATGTGCAACATGGCTGGCTTGTTTATGTTGGTTCCTCATAGATCTCCATTTACAATGATTATTTGAACATATTTATGGGGACATACCTTGATTGCTTGAAATAGTTTGTTCTGATCTGGACCATAGTGCAACCATCAATCACAATCAACTACCAACCAATGATCAATGCGATAGATCTTAGCCAACCGTAAGTACCACAGGTATCAATGAGCAGCTGCAATGAATCAGCCTAGCCGCATAGCCAAAGAAGACATCAGCCGATAGTAGAAGGTCCTTGTTGTTGCAGCTGTTGGTGTCGTTTGTTGGGATCTAGAAGCAAAACATGAATGCAGAGCATGATTCTCGGGGGCCCAGTGATGTCCGGGTGACATTCAGTTCAAACAATGACTGATAGCAAATTGGTTGCTGGAAAATCTTAGGTTCAAATAGAAGTCACGAGAGGTATTCACAAGTGATTCATGGTGTCATCAATGAACGTTAATAATGCCTTTCATAATGGCGAACAACGGGATACTCATGGATAGAGGATATAATGCCGAATAATGCTCAATTAATGAGTGATAGCAGAAACTGGTTGATAGCTGTTGACAGGTTATATAGAGGAAGTGAATCTCAAAATGCAGCAGCAAGGGACAATGATTGACGGAGGAAAGACAGACTCCAATCAGCATCAAACTGCGGCAAAATAGAAGCAGCACCAAAGCATTGAGAAGGAGAAATCCTTGATACGAGATGCCATGTCCGAAGCCATGAAATCATCAAGCATGTTTGGGCTGTGCCATAGTCAATGCAACCACCAAGCAACCATATCAACCACCCAGCAACCATCACCAGAAAATCTGATTTTATCTAAATTTGAAAATGGCCCTCCACGGCTGCTGCAATTTGTCCCAGTGTCGCGATCAAATCCCAAGAGCCACAGTCTACATCTACATTGTTCTGGGGTTCGCATGGACTAACGGTAGCTGTACCAGCTGGGCCAGAAGCTTGGGACATCAAATTTGATGGTCATTTTTGATCACATGTTTGTTTTGTTTGATGTGATCTTCAAATCATTCAACTCTGAGGGCAGTAGGACTAAGTGCTGTTTGCAGATTACTTTTCCTAAGCGCATGTTTTTGTGTTTGCAATTTTTGACACATTCTACCAGGGGTGCGCCAGTGGTTCAGCCAATAGTTGTTCAATGATACGAGACGCCAAATGAATGATCTTGGCGTATTGCCTGTCCATATGACTCCATATGCACATGAAAATTTCAAACCCCTTGGGATATCCATATAACCCATATATCTCCACCCCTTGGGTTCGTGGCCGCCCAAGCATGGCAACCCCGGTGTTCAACGACGCCGTTGCAGCGCAGCGCGCAGGAACGTTTCACTCATCAGACGGAACTCATCACGGACCTTCGAAATCAGATCCTTCGAAATCACGGGGGGCTGGGTGTTTTGTTGTTTGATGTTGGGTGTAGTATTGTGCAATGGTAGATTGCACTACATATATTGTGTACAGTGTATAGTATATTGAGTATAGATGTATAGATTTGGTGTATATAGTATAGAGTATATATATATATATGTATGTTTTATGTAAAGTAATATGTTGTATGTTGTAAAGAGTATATGTAAATAAATAAATATATATATATATACACATGTATGTTTTATGTATAGATATGTTGTATGTAGTATAGAGTATTTATATCTATTTATACATGTATAAATCTGTATATATTATAGTCATATGTGTGTGTATTATACCTGTACTGTTTATTGCATCTCAAACATACTTTCATTGAGCAGGATGTATTTTTGTGCAGTCTTTTTTCAATATGTTTTCCATAAACATTTACTCGGGTCTCTCTGGATATGTTAAAAATGCATACATTGGTGTAGTTTGATTATGGATTGTGTTTTTTTGATTTATGTACATCTATGTTGTGTTTACTTTCTCCACATGTTCCAAAAAGAGTAAAACTTGGAACTAACCATTTTGTTATGAAAAAACACTATTTTGCAGCCAAACATGACAACAATGGTAGGTTATTAGTGGGCTTGCACACACACACACACAAACAGTCCTAGAAGGCTTGGTGAATGTGTCCTTGATAGCCAGGTGATGAAGGTCACCAGGTATGGCAGGGCGGCACGACTGCGGGTTTGGGTCCAATGACATCCTCCATCAATGTTACCCACGGAAGGCGGTCATTAAAAAACAGCTCAAGGATTGGTGGGTGGCAGTGTTGGCTCCCTGGCTATACTTGTGGTTGACTACCCTGTTAACTTCATGATGGTTGATGATGGTTGGCTACATCCGTCTTTTGCGATTCTTGTGAAAATGCATCCTGGATTGTTATCTACAAAATAATGTTGCTTGATGCGTTTTGTTTTGTCATCCCTGCACGTTGTAATCAATCATGTGCAATCAAATTTCAAGCGACATCATCCAATGTCAGCCACTTTGAACGACTTGTGTGTGTGTTCATGGTCTCTTGACTACTTGACTGTCCATTATCAAATATGAGTCTCCTTCGTTGTCCAGTATACACCATTATCCTATACATAGATTCGATGAAGAGGAAGCCGCAATTTGGGCATGGCTACTGGGCTACTCATGATGATCCATGATTGAGCATTATAAAACATGATGCTTTTGTATCAAACATCATAGCACAGTATGATCCTTTCATATGAAGCATCATTGTTAAATGTAACTATTGATGGCCTTCGTTGCGTGTCGGCTGGGGCTGGAAATCCCATCGCACGCAATGATACATTTTGCCATGGTTTTGGGACACTTCACCATGTGGTGCACGTGCTTTGATTCGAGAAGTAATGCTATACAACAAGGCATGTATATCATAATATAGAAGAACTTATGCATGTTTTTGTTCGCGTATGTAAATACATGTGCATACGTAGATACATAGGAAAAAACAAACATGTACCTCGTTTGACGGCAGTCCACAGCTGTGAAGGAGCGACACAGGGTCGGTCGGAGGTCACACAACTTCATCCCGATGATCATAATGCAAGAGGTCAAGAAACAGTTGGTGGTTTCTGAATGGCTAGGGGTACACATCATCCAATAGCAACCATTTACTGTAACAAACCATCCACTTTCGGGGTACCACCATTTTGAGAACCCCCCCGGTTCTGTGATTCCCTGGTGGAAAGAAACAGTTGATCTTCGCGGACGTGTCGAGTCGATGTGGTAGTGAAAATGAAGAGAAAGGCAGTTGCAACCAGCATACACCACCTGGTTGTTCCACCCTAAGCTCACCGATCTGGCGGCTCACTTAATTCCTTTCTGGAGGAACTATGAACCCATGATGAGCAGTGTTTGAGGTAAGGGTCTATAACCACAGTAATCAAACCATGACTAAGTATTTGTAAATTATGGCAAATTTATATCACTGTATTCGGTAATGATATATTGCGTATTATTACCAGATCTACCCATGAGTCCCTGCTTCATCGATACATCCGGGGTATTGATGGTCAGTGCGTCGCAACCAGCCGGCTGATCTCAGCGTGGTGCCATCAGCTGAATGAAATGAACCGCATCAAACATGGCCTCCTCGTCTGGCTTCGACGGTTGTGTTTCGGAGTTGTGAGACTACCCTTGCTTTGGGGGATTGAAATACGGAGCACTAGTAGGATCACCATTCGAAGGAGTTGAGAACTAGTAGTAGAGGAGGTAGTAGTAGTAGTAGTAGTAGTAGTAGTAGTAGTAGTAGTAGTAGTAGTAGTAGTAGTTGTTGTAGTAGTAGTAGTAGTGATAGTAGTAGTAGTAGTAGTAGTAGTAATAATAAAAATAATAATAGTAGTCGTAGTAGTAATAGTAGTAGTAGTAATAGTAAAAGTAATGGTAGTAGTAGTAATAGTAGTAGTAATAGTAGTAGTAATAGTAGTAGTAGTAGTAGTAGTAGTAGTAGTAGTAGTAGTAATAGTAGTAGTAGTAGTAGTAGTAGT
>VSDK01018170.1:303889-346815 GCA_009767595.1 Symbiodinium kawagutii
AGTAGTAGTAGTAGTAGTAGTAGTAGTAGTAGTAGTAGTAGTAGTAATAGTAGTAGTAGTAGTAGTAATAGTAGTAGTAGTAGTAGTAATAGTAGTAGTAGTAGTAGTAATAGTAGTAGTAGTAGTAGTAATAACAGTAGTAGTAGTAGTGAAAGTAGTAGTAGTAGTAGTAGTAGTAGTAGTAGTAGTAGTAGTAGTAATAGTAGTAGTAGTAGTAGTAGTGGTAGTAGTAGTAGTAGTAGTAGTGGTAGTAGTAATAGTAGTAGTAGTAGTAATAGTAGTAGTAGTAATAATAGTAGTAGTAGTAATAATAGTAGTAGTAGTAGTAATAATAGTAGAATTAAATGACGCTTGGAATTAGATATTGGCAATGATAGGAGGTACCGCTGGAGCACTAGGGGCCCTAGTCCTGCAATGCTGATCAATACGACCTGTTCAACGCCCTCCGTTTGCTCAGGATCGAATACAGCAAGTTCACCGAAGCACAGGCGCAGTCAAAAAACCTGGGTGAACTGATAGTGCTTAGATATGCTTAGTTGTTTGTAGTACCTGGTAACTTGAGGGGTAAAAAATGACTAGCGCATTGCCTCGCTGACCATTCTACAGGTCACTGGAGGTAACTCAAGGGTTCGCTGGTTTCGCTTCTCACAAGTCCGCAAACAGATCTGCGTAGGACCTGGACATTGGTCAAGGATCATTGTTCTATATCAAACAACCGTTGCTGGATCCTGCGTTCCACTGTGTGCTGTCATGCTTTGATGATGCATGTATTGTCAGTGCTTCTTTTGTTCCTGTCCTACTGCATGCTGATGGCATTTATTGTTAGTGCTGCTTTTGTTCCTGTTATACTGCATGACTGCATGGTTGGTGATAGATGGTGATAGCAGTCTAACCATTCGCAAGAATGATTGACGGTGAGTAACCATTGCCACTAAAGGATAGTCATTCTAGTGGTAGTAGCAACCCAATGGTAAATCATTACTACCACTATTGAGGGTGATCAATAGTGATTAACCATTGCTACCACTAAAGGATAACAGTTATCACAATTAGTTATTATTAACCATCAGTAACCAATCGGTCACAAACCAAGGCGCTTTGGTTTAGATACCACGTGGTTTCGTGGTTGCACGGGACCGGATTGGTGCTTGAGGACATCCCTGATTTGTTCCGCCCTGGGGTCAAGGTGAACAAAGTCCAACGGAGAAGTTTCGGAGAAGGCTGGGATGCATGGAGCCATTAGCAGGAGCCCAAAATCACTTGATTGCAGAGTGTGGGGGATTAATGATTATGATTCATTATGGTTGTATAACTCTTGCTTTGAGATGATTTAAGTGGTTGCTTGATCACTTTATTCTCGGCGGAGCCAAAGGAGGAGCCCAGACTCTGGCAAAGAGCAGTCATGGCTTGTTGTTGTCATGATCCGTTGTGAAAGTAGCAGTGAGCTTTGCATCAAAATGCTTTGCCCAAGCCAGTGGTTTAAGTGGTTCGACCAACTCCCTGTTGTCTCCCACAGATGCCCTGTGGCCTACCCACACGGCAATGTTTGAGCCCAGAGCAATCCTACTGCCGGAAATCTTTCAACACGGGAACAGTGGCAAAAGGACGTTACATGCAATGATACCAGGTGTTTGACTGACCAGTTTGGGTTCTGTTAGGAACTTTGACCATCAACCCATCTCTACAGGCAGAGGAACCATGCTGCTGTACGTTCATTGAGTTGACAAGCCACCTGTCGCTACCACCGCCTTTCTGAATTGGTCGTAAAAGAAGCAGACCAACGTGTTGTCGTTTTCATCCGTTTAGACCATGCATTGGTGATAAGTTGATATCCCGATGGATGACTCTCATGGGATGCCTTTTCTTAATTCTTCGATCTACACATTCTATCCTTTCAGTCTCACTTTGACATTTGGTATGTTTTTTCCCCGGACTGTATTTTTGGTGTACTTCATACACTTTGCTTTGGTATATAGTTTCTATTATGTTCCCAATTTCAGCTATACTTTATGTGGCCTTTTCTGTACCTGCGTAGATTAAGTATACTTTTGGACCGTGTTGGGATGTGTATTTTGATTCAGCGTCAGGTGTACGCCGCTCCGGGTTTGCAGAAAGGATCAGGCAGCAGACCACCCCGGACTCGAGCAGAAACTGGGATTGAACACAGGCAAAAAGTCGCTGTTGTTGTGGCTGGTGGTGGTCATGGTGGTGGTGGTGGTGGTGGTGGTGGTGGTGTTGCTGTTGTTGTTGTTGTTGCTGGTGTTGGTGGTGGTGGTGGTGGTGCTGGTGGTGTTGCTGTTGTTGTTGTTGTTGCTGGTGTTGGTGGTGGTGGTGGTGGTGCTGGTGGTGTTGCTGTTGTTGTTGTTGTTGCTGGTGTTGGTGGTGGTGGTGGTGGTGCTGGTGGTGTTGCTGTTGTTGTTGTTGTTGCTGGTGTTGGTGGTGGTGGTGGTGGTGCTGGTGGTGTTGCTGTTGTTGTTGTTGTTGCTGGTGTTGGTGGTGGTGGTGGTGGTGCTGGTGGTGTTGCTGTTGTTGTTGTTGTTGCTGGTGTTGGTGGTGGTGGTGGTGGTGCTGGTGGTGTTGCTGTTGTTGTTGTTGTTGCTGCTGTTGTTGCTGCTGCTGTTGCTGCTGCTGCACGTGTCGTCGTTGTCACTGTCTTTCTAGGGTTGTTTTCGCCGTTGTTCTTGTTGTGGTGGTGAATGTATTTTCATGTAGTTCTCAATGATGCTTGCAAGCCATGAATTTGTTTTGCAGCTATATGTTTGGTCTACAACCAATAGTACTGCAAACATGGGCGGTATTCATAGGAATCAGAACTTTAACGGTAAGATAAAAACACTTACTGCACCCACATTTTTTCAAATGACCTTAAGTCAAATCTGTCACTCATATAGCTTCGTTAAAGACACACCATTTACTGTCCAGCACACCGGACTGACCTATCAGATGTTCTGATCTTTTAGCGGTGGCCATGACTTGAATTTTCCAAGGATTTTGCTCCGAGGTATGTTGGGAGGATCATCTGTCTTCTTTTATGGACGAAAGTGCGCATCTTTCGGAAACACCGTGGCTATGGATCACTCTCATCCGGTATGCAGCTGCCTCATGAGCTATCTATGGAGATATTTTGGGTCGAGTCTCGCACCAATGATAGCTATGTTTTCAGGGTGAGGGACTGGTTGGAACAGCTGCAAAAGTTGCATCTATACTTTGAGATCCTTGATTTGAAGTCAAGATAAAGTATCCCTTGATCAGTCTGGGGTGGTTTGTTGGCGAATCTCCGCAGAAGTAAAGCACAATAGCGCAGGGTAGCAGAGATTTCTCGCTGAAGGTACCAGGCATTTGCTTGGTTGCCACATCCCCAAGGGCCTGGCCAAGTGCCCACGATTTGGGATAGAGCCCAGAAGCAACAAAGGGAAGTCTCCATGGATCGCATATGATCCCATGACAATTTTGGAGTTGAACGCGATCAAGTTACAACATTTCTGGAGAAACTTGTGGGTCAGGAATTTGGTGCCAATAAGAAAATTATGGCACACACCTTGTTTGTCCCTCTGATCCGAAGTGAACATATGCGATAAGTATGGGAGCTCACAAGGAAAGTAAAACAGGCGCAAGTACCTGAAATTATGGCAAACCCAGCAGCACCGAGGATAAGCATGATATCACCACGACTATGGCCATAGACAGGATCACCAGTTTGTAGCTGGTTAGTTCCTGTACCTTGACCCCATCCTATGTGTGCCATTGAGTTTGTTCATCAGGATTCAACAGGTTCAATCTGTTTTGCACCCCATGCAAATCTAACCAGCCGTGAGCGGCACGCCGAGTTGAAGTTCAGAAGGTATCAAGCAGAAGATCAGGCAGGGCTGGTTGAGCTGAGCACTTGCCTCTGGCTGATTATGGCTGATTGGTTTCAAACATTTTTCATCACCTGTCAGGCGAGGGTAGTTAGATTTCATCAGAGTCACATCACAGCCTCTACTAGCTCCGCCTCCGCCGCGTTCAATTGGCTCCGGCTTGGCTGTGGGCCGAACGTGATGTCTCTGCGTGTGCGCAAAGATCTCTACTGCGTGGTCTTGCGCTGTATGCTACGATCTCCGGACTAGAGTGGCCCCTGGGCCCTGCCGGACCTCAACTAATTACGATTTCCAGACTAGAGTGGGCACTGCCGGACCTCAACTAGATTTCCTAAACATGTTCCCGATTTTTCCCTAAAAATCCCAACAGTTGGTCTTTGTTCGAAGAGTGTCTCAAAAGTTCAAAGTTCCTCAGAAATTCCCACAAATCCCAAGAGTTTCCCAGAAATGTTTTAAACGATCTCCCAAAAGCTTTCCAAGATGATTATTTTTGTTCAATAAATCTCCCAAACAATTTCCAAAAGTTTCCTGACAGAATGCCAGAAACAATGTCAGAATACATGTCCGAAAGAATGTCTTTGGAGGTATCTGTGCTGGCTCACCCAAGGCTTGGCGCACGACTAAAATGCTTGGTGCCCGGTCATGAATTGGTGAGGCACTGTGACTGTGTTCCGGGATGCTCCATGGCTTCGTGTGGCTATGGGTCAAGCAGTTAATCAACCAACTAATGGGGTATAATCACCAACAATACTAGGGAAAACACTGGTTAATGATGGGGGAACCAGGGGTACAGGGTTTTGACCCACAGCCATGTCTGGACAACATCCAGCATGATCCAAAATGATCGAATGACCCAAATGAATCCAGGACTCCTGGAGTCTTTGGGATTAAGTAGCGACAGGATTGTTGAAGAAACCCATCGACCCACCTCCAGCTGGCTTCGCAACCGGCGGCCACCTCGCTAGACGACACGACTCCAACGGCGTCAATGACACTGGAACCATTGAAGCTCAGCCCGCCTCAGCCCAAACTGAATCGCAGCTTGGACAAGTGCAGTAGAAGTTGGTTGAGATACCCTACTGGGTCCATAACTGGTGGTTCCCATGGCCATCCCTGGGTGGTCGTTGTTGGTTGTGAAAGCAACCAGCAAAAGGGGTAATTGCATCATGTATGGACAACCCCAATGAATGAACTGCTTATAGTTATATATATATATATATATATGTTGATGGAGTAGGCTGATCACTCCGCCACCGCAGCGGGACTTCACGGTTCGAGGAAAAGAAGAACCGCGCCGCCGCCACGGGGAGGGGCTCTGGCTTTGAGATTGGTAGCGGAGCCCCGAGGATCCGGGGCGCGGCTGCTGTTCAAGGTTGAACTAGGTGCAGCTAGGAGTAGGCGTAGGTGATGCCATGGGTAACTCTGAAAAGGGTTTTCGTCGATTCTCCGGCGAAGATGATGATGGAGGCAAGCAATTGAAGAGGTGGCGCCAATGGGCCACCGCAAAGATGCTAACCATGAAGGATCTCAAGAAGGAGCAAAGGGGTCCTTTCCTTCTGACTTTGTTAGAAGGTGCTGCGTGGGATTGTTGTGAACACCTCACCATCGAGCAACTCCACACTGAAGCAGGTGAAGATCTGATGTGGACTACGCTCTCCGAGCGTTTTCCGGAGCGGGAAGCGCAGGACATCATGGGTGAGGCGCTGGGTGATGCTTTCAATCTGGCAGCTAGCGATGGAGAGTCGATGAAACTTTGGACTGCTCGTGTACAAGAAGTATTCGAGCGTTGTCGCCGCAGAGCGGCGGTAGACTTTCCAAAGCAGGCGAGAGGATGGGTGGCATTACATTGCTGCGGTTTAAGTGAAGAGCAGAAGGCAATCGTAAAGGCAAAGACAGCTGGATCACTGGACTTTGACCAGGTGTCGCAAGCACTACGATCTTGCTACCCTCTGTACAAAGCTACTGGAAGCAAACGGCGCACCACTGGCGCCATGCCGGTGGAAGTGGAACTTCCAGGCCCTGCAGATGAGGATGATGACCTCAAGGACATCGAAGCGTTCATGGCCGAGCATGGACACTCGGCTCAAGATGGCGATGAAGCAGATCCGCTGTCTGAATCGGAAGTGGCCGAAGCACTGGCCATCAGCTGGAAAGAGCGGCGCAAGGAGATCTCCAAGGTGCAGAAGGGCAGGCAGTATGGCAACAACAGTGCTGCTCGCAAATCCTTCAAGGTGGAGATCGAGGAGCTCAAAAAGCGAACTCGCTGCGGACGCTGCAACCGCATCGGACACTGGAAGAGGGATTGCACTTTTCCGCCAGCCTCTGGAAAACAGGCGGAGTCCAGTGCAGCCGCATCTTCAATGGGTGCGGCAACAGGGGCAGGCTATGTCCAAGTCGATGACGAATCTGTCCAGGTCTCCTTCGTTGGTTCCACTGCAGTGGTGGAAACATGTGCAGCCGGCTTGATCAGTTCTCCCGGCTATGGTGTAGTCGACTCTGGATGTGGAAAGACACTCATCGGTCGTGAGACACTTCAGCGACTCGAGAAACTAATCGGTGCGAAGGGTTTTGGACCCGTGGAATGGTTCGCTGAGCAGAATGTGTTTCGATTCGGCAATGGTGCAACAGAACAGACAAGTCAATCAGTCAGGATTCCAGTCGGTATGTCGCAACGGCTGGGTGTCATCACAGCAGCTGTGATACAAGGTTCAGCACCTCTGTTACTGGGTAGACCGACATTGGAGAAGATGAAGGTGTCGCTGGATTTTCCAGGTCGCAGGATGCACTTCATGGACACGTCCACGGCCATGAACACCAATGAAGCAGGACAACTTCTCGTCGACATCCTTGACTTTCCAGGCAAGGTCAAGCTCTCCGATGCGAAGTCGAAGTGCAATGCAGTTCTGCCTGAACCCATGCCATCACCAAGTGTTGACCAAGAGGCAGGGACCGCAAAGAACAAAAAGAAGAAGATAACCCTCAAGAAGAAAGAATGTAGATGTTTGTTAGCTCAGTTTCGCCAACATGAACAACAATTAGGGGAGAACATCCTAGTAGCTGAGCTTTTCTCACCGCCCAGATTTGCAGAAGAAGCACGACGTAGAGGTAGTAGTGGGGTTTCCTATGATATCAAACAAGGTTGGAATCTTCATGATCCCAAAGTGCAAGCTGTGGTTGATAAGCAACTCGATAGCTATAGGCCGAGCTTGTTGGTTGCATGCCCACCGTGCACTCACCGGGGAGGTTGGGAACATCTCAATCGCCTGAGAAGAAGCCTCCTCGAGACTGCTCGTTTGATTCAGCAATCACGTCGTGAAGTCATGTTTTGCAAACAGCAAATTCATAAGCAGTTGGCACGTGGTGGGGACTTTGTGTTTGAGCACCCAAAACCTTCTGAAGTGTGGGAAGATGATCTCCATAACCTCAAGAGAAAGTATGGGGTAAAGGGAGTAGATATGTGCGCGTATGGTTTGAAATGTCCTGACACGCAAGTTCCCATTCGCAAGTCCACGGGTTTGCTCACGTCCATCACCATGGAGAGTGCTCCAGGATGCTTCCGTAGTTGCCCAGGTTGCTCAGCACATCGACCAGTCGAAGGAAAACTCAGGGATGGTAGGAATGTAAGTGAATATGTAGCAGAATATACCCCCGAGTTTGTGAGCACTATGCTCGATGCACTCCAGATGAAGCGAGATGTCAAAGAAGTCATGACATGCATAGATCTAGGCTTCGAGTGTTTAGCTGCTGGTCAAGATGCTGAGGGTGCAGAGGCCTCTGTAGACAATGCTGAAGCTGTGCAACCCACATCCGAAGTGATAGCTGCTGTCAAGAAGTTACATGTTAACTTAGGACACCCAAGCGCACATGATTTGGTACGAATTCTACGACACAGCAAAGCATCAAAGATGGCCATTCAGGCAGCTCAGTCCTTGGAATGCACTGTGTGCATGAACAACAAGCATCCATCGAGCGCCCTGCCAGCGAAGTCTGGCCGCATTTGCGAATTCAATGCCAAGGTCGGACTCGGTGTAAAATACTTACCAGGCTGGCGTGAGAATCAACTGGTTCCATGTATAAGCATGATTGATTATGCAACATCGCTCCATATCATGGCACCCATCTTCGTCAGAGAAACAGCTGAGCTCATCAAGGGAGTGTTTCGGATTCTTGGGTCAATTGGGCAGGTCCTCCAGTGTTACTTGAACTTGATCCATCGAAGCCGAACCTGAGTGAAGCATTGGCTGAGTTCTGTGAAGGGCTTGGTGTCAACTTGCAGTTTATTGCTGCAGGATCGCATTGGCAGCTGGGAGGTAGAACGTCATGGTAGCTGGTTTGAGCAAATCTTCAAGCGAGTATGTGACGAGAACCATCCCAGAACAGCTGAGCAGTTTGTTGAATGTGTGATCCAAACCCAATGTGCCAAGAACACCCTCATCACTGAGTCAGGAGCAAGTCCTTATCAACTAGTGTTCGGACGGAACCCCAGGATTCCTCAAGACCTGCTTCAGGAAGATGTGCGCTTGCCAGCATCCGATAATGACTCAGTCGGATAACCAGTTTCAATTTGCCAATGCCGTGCGCCAAGCAGCACGTCTGGCTGTGCTGGAATGCCAAGATGCACGGGCAGCTCGAGCAGCCCTGCGAGCCAGACCACGAGTGAAACGTGAATTTGAATCAGGTCAATGGGTGTACTACTGGCGAACCCAGAAGTGGAGCAATGGAACTCTCATCAAGGGAGGAAGGTGGTGTGGTGCCGGTCTGGTCATGGGGAAGCTTGGAGTCAACTACATAGTTGCCCACCGTCGCAGCTTGTTCAGATGTTCTCCTGAGCAACTCAGGCCGGCATCAGTAGAGGAACGGACTATGGCTGAATTCGACCAAGCCGAACTGCTGGGCATCCGCAATTTGCTTGAAACAGGCCAAGTTCCCAAGCATCAGTTCACTGATTTGTTGCCAGTGGTCCACCACCAACAGCGGATGATGTCATGCAGCCGGTAGAGTCGAACATGCGTGCTCGATCAGCAGCAGAACAGTCTGAAATCAGAGCACAAGCAGAAGCTTCTCAGCATGATCGGCAAACCCTGAATCACATGTGGATCCTAGCATGAATCAGTCAAGTCATAGGGTAGCTAAAGTCAAAGATGATGAGTTGCCACCACGTACTGAGGAGTATGGTCCCATCCGTAGAGTTAGGCACACTGTCAAGAGACCACCTGAGTATTTGCATCGACCTCCCATCATGCACCAAGATGATCTTCAGGATGCCATTCATGACTCAGTCGGTGATTTCGAGGTTCCCGAAGTTGTCATTGATGCTGATATGTTGCCAGCCCATGAGGACACCACGAGTCCCAGGGGCACCAGCTCGAAGCGAGAAGCAAGTAGCGAAGGCAACAGTTCTCGTCCAGCCACTCGGTCCAAGACCGGGACTGAAGAGGAAGACGAAGTTCTCCTTGCAGAGTGGTGTGAAGCCGATGATTCTTCGATGACTGCCACTGATGTGTTGCTGGCAGGTTTCCTTCAGAAAAAGAACCAGAAAGAACTTCCTGCTGTCGGTAATGATCCTCAACTTCAAGAACAAGTAGAGGTGTCCAAGGGTATCGAGTGGGAAACCATCATAGGAAAACAAGCAGTAAGAATCTGGGAAGGGAAACAAGCAGAAGCCATCAAGCGTGAGCAGTCGGACCGTTTCATTGGAAGCCGCTTCGTAGTGGTCCGAAAGTGCGACGAGGATGGAGAGCGAATCAAATCAAGATGGTGTCTTCAGGGACACCTAGATCCGGACTTTAGAGAAAAGATTGCATCGGGTGTATGTCACAGTCCTACTTTGCATCCTCTGTCTCGAGCATTCTCCAAGTTTTGGCCAGCAAACGATGGACAATGCAGCTAGGCGACATCAAGGGAGCGTTCCTTGAAGCAGGAGCGATCTCACCCAAGTATGCCCCGTTGTATGCAAGACAGCCTGTGGGGGGCATTCCATCTTTGGATCCCAACGATGTGATAGAAGTGCTGGGGAATGTGTATGGATCCAATGACGCACCCTTTAACTGGTACGCTACTTTTGATGAGTATGCTCGAAAAGTAGGTTTCCGAAAGAGTCAGTTTGACAACTGCCTATATTACCTCTTCGATGATCAACAACAGCTGTGTGGCATACTCGGAGCACATGTCGACGATACCATCACAGGAGGTAGCGGTTTAAAGTACCAGGAAGCCATTGGACTGCTCAAAGAGAGATTCCCATATCGCAAGTGGCGTGTAGGAAATGGAGAATTCTGTGGTATCCAGTACTCTCAGTGTCCTGAATCATTTGAGATCACGTACCATCAAGCTGACTATGCTAAACACATGATACCCATCAACTTGAGTAAGGAACGCATGAGAAGAAGAGATGCCAAAGCTACGCCGCAGGAAATCTCAGCGCTTCGAGCAATCAATGGAGCTGCAAACTGGCTTAGTTCCCAAAGCCGTCCGGACATGTGTGTACAGACATCGTTCAGCCAGCAATGTTTTCCAGATCCCACTGTGCAGGACCTACTGTTTGCTAATCAGTTGGTTCACCGTGCCAAGCAATATAGCAATACTGAGATAGTGGTCAAGCACATACCATGGGATGAGTTGTGCCTGTGTTTTCACTCGGATGCTGGGTTTGGTAACGCTAAGGGGCATAAAACTCAGGCTGGTTACATAGTTGCTTTCACTGAGAGGTGTCTAGAAGACAACAAGAAAAGCAAGTGGTCACCATGTGCATGGAAGTCATATAAACTACCAAGAGTTGTTGCCTCGACCCTGGCTGGAGAAGCGCAGGCTTACTCAACAGCTAGTGCAGTTGCTGAATGGCTTGCGCTCATGCTGGCCGAAGCTCAACAAGGAAGCTTCGACCTTCGGACCAAAGAGCAAGTCCAGGACATGCCACTGCTGATGCGAAGCGCATGCTCAAAGCTGTTGCGTCGTGTACCCATCATTGGTATTACAGATTGCAAGAGTCTCTACGATCACCTGCATTCCATGTCATCCATTTCCACATGTGATGATAAAAGAGTAGCAATAGATCTTGCCATTCTCAAACAGTGCAATCAAAGAACAGGACTGAAGGTCCGATGGTGCCCAACATACCTCATGTTAGCAGACGGACTCACTAAAGATCAACTTGATCCAGTGGACCTTCTGCGAGCTGCCCTTCACTCCGGCGAGTATCAACTCGATGAAGAGGCTAAGGTACTGGCGCTCAAAAAGCAGCATCGAGAGTTTCGAGAACAGCGCCAACAGAAGCAACGACAGTTTGAACAACAGTGCAAAGCACGCAAGCAACAAACACAGCAAGCATCGCAACCATGACCTCGTGCAGTGCAGTTTCACAGTTTTTGTCAAGGTAGCTCCTGTCACCTTTAAGGTTGAGCTGAATCGAAGTTGGGTAAAAGCATAATATAATGGTTGAAATAGATCATTATAGGGGAAAGTGCTTCAATCAAGTGCACTGGGTTCACATCATGGACTTGATGATGTGCATAGCTTTCGTGGCAAGAGGCTCAGCTTTTATCGTTCCCATTTGTCGAAGTGTTGGTATCCTGCCATCGGTGTGTGTGACCATGTCTTCCAACTATGCTTCGGTGTCACCTGAGCTCATTCGTGCCATCCAGATGCTGCATGCTTCTGGACAGCTGGAACACATCCTGTATCCCTCTGAACCCTGTGGATCCATGCATGACGGCTCCAAGCGTCGCGCTATGTCTCCACCTTTGACGCCACCGTTCAAAGACCAAGGCTTTGAGATGGTTCAGGAAGCGGATGCTAGCGACAGCAAGTCACAGAGGAAGCTGTACAATGACCAACCACCCATTGCACCGTCCAAGAAAGTGGAGCTGCCGGAAGGTGCCTCGTCGGTGCGTGAGTGGGGCCGTACTCTCTGTGATCTTCCAAAGATCGCTCACAAGAAGATGGCGTACTTTCAGATCCTCCAGGCCATGGAAGATGGCGATGAGGAGATGATCTCCTATATCAAGAAGCTCTCCGTTTTTCGTGAGTGCAAGTCTCCCAAGGTTGATGATCTGATGGCCTATCTTCGAGCTGTTGGCTGGGGTGTCAACAAGCGCTCCGGAGCAGTGTTCCCAGGCTCGGATGTTCCTCGAGTGTTGGTACCAGATGTGTAGCATAGCTGTGAATGAGAGATGCAGCTGCTCGATCTTGTCGAGACAGAATATAGGGAGTGTTGATGGAGTAGGCTGATCACTCCGCCACCGCAGCGGGACTTCACGGTTCGAGGAAAAGAAGAACCGCGCCGCCGCCCCGGGGAGGGGCTCTGGCTTTGAGATATATATATTTATTTATTTATAGATTTATATATATATAAATATATATATATATATGTAAACAAATACATAAATAAATACATAAATATTTGTTTAAAAAAGTAAATAAATACATTTGAATATATATATATATATATATATATATCGTTGATGTGACAGCTATGTTGTCAATATTTGCGATGATTGTCCGACACTTGGGGCCGGTCATCCAGATGGGCTCAAGTCGGTAGTCACATTTTAGGTACAGATCACAACATCTGGCAGGTGCCGCTGGGTAAAATGGTTGCCATTTCACCAAGCTATAGTGCAACTTGTTTACTATTCTTTGGCATACATTATGTGATTATGTGACTTAAGCTTCTCAAGTTCATGTGGGTCAACAACTTTGGTCACCCAAGTTTGCACACGTGGCCATGCATTCTCCATGATGGATCACCTCCCAGCCGCCTGCACCGAGGCAACCAGAGCCGTTCCACTTCCACAGTCTTGGGCGCTGGTGCCAGGCTCTCTCGCCACTCGGTGCAACACGCTGGGGCGGAGATGAAAAGAAGCGCAATGGTGGCTATTCAGCGCTGCAAGGATGGGTAAAATACAGGTACTGATTGACCTATTGATTAAACATTATTAGCCATGAATAAGCCATTCAAATACTATCAATGGTGAGTGCTTGACACCATTCAGAACGAGCAGCACTGACTGCCACAATGATTTCAGTGACCTAAGGGTCGAAAGAAAGATCAAGTAGTAAGCGACCAGCAGTTTCAACAAATTCTTGGAGACCAGTTCCCACGTGGAAGGTTATTCACTCGATGGCCAATTTTCCTTCCAAGTTGTTACGACGACATCTGGCTGTACCTGGAGTGGGATCCAGCTGAACTCAGCATTGCAAGAGGGATGTGTGTCGCCGAGAAAGGGTAGACGAACGTTCCAGGACAGACTCTTTGCTCTGTCGGAAGTTGTGAAGGTCCTTTTGATTGATTTTGGTTTGACACATGGTTGGCTTGATAATAACTGGTCAAAGCTGTGTTTTTGTTTTAAACAGTTTTGTCCTATGCTGTGACAGTTTTGCATTACCCAAGCCTACGCAGACTATCATGTGATTATGTAAACGTGTAATCATGTGTAACACGCAATGACATACTGTTTGATTGGTTTTGCCCACATATACAGAACTGCAGGAGCCTGTGCCTACACCAAGATGTGACGTAAGATCTGATTTCAATTTCTTTCTTCAAGCCATCCCAATCATGCCAGTCATAGATTATTTGTTGCATTCTATTCGGCATCTATTCCGGTATTGGCATTCTTGTTGCCAGTTAATTTGGCATATATTCTGATTTTTTGGTTTGAATTCTATTTTATATTTGGCATTATTCTGACCGTCTTTCTGACATTTGTTTGGCATAGATGCGGGCATTCATTTTATATTCTTATTCTGACATTCCATGGGGTTTGGGTCCCGGAGTGCCCCACATGGTTTTGCCATGTCCTTATTGGGCTGGGTATTGCTTGTGTGAAGGTTACTTATACACAGGGTTGCTTCTGTGATGTATTTGTTGCTGGCTCCGGGCGGCCGTAAACTCACGTCAGAATGCGCGCCTTTCCGCCTGGCACGGCGGTTCTATGTCGATTTCGTACAGCCTGTGTGGGGTTTCGTCGAGGGTGGTTTAGGGGGTGGGGTGGGGTGGGGCATGTGAACGTTCGCTTTTACTGTGCTTGCGTCAAGAAGTTGATGCTACGTTGGAAATGGGGTGGGGTAGGGTGGGACATATTAACGTTCACTTGCACTTGCGTCATGAAGTTGGTCCCAGAAAAGATGGGTCCATGGTGTCTTCAGTTAAAGGATTTTAGGCCGGTTGAACCGGATGGGTCAAAGTCACCCATCAAGCATGCGGCAAGGACATGCTGCATGTGCGATACACATCGCGGAAGCCAGGGTTGCAAAGCATCCTGCACACGTTGCGTTTGACTTGCATGCGCAGATTGAGTCAACTGGGAACTGATCCCCAGACGAAAATGGATAAAGACACAGACAACGCATGGCGACAAAAGTTGATGGGCGTGCCTTTGCAGCCGCCCGGGGTGTTGTTGCTGATGTTTGTTGGTTGTGTAGTTACCAACACGTAACGGATCCGCCGAAATCAGCTCGTCATCTGATGATCGAATGTTCCAAGGTCAAAACAGTAACGTCTCAGCTGCTTCGCGGCTCAGCAAAAGGGTGACCAAAGAACAGACGCACAAGGCCAAGGGCGGCGGCTCTGGAGCCATGTTGATATGGCGAGCTGGGTCAATTTGAACCAACCAATTTCATGGGGGATGATAAGCAACAAACTCATACGGCCAACAATGGCCAATGATAGGGGAACCAGGGGTGCGGGGTGAACTGACCCACTGCCACATCACTACAGTATAGCTTAACCGATGCTTTACCCACGATGATAGAGAACTGATAATTGTGTTAGCCGATATCATTCTATCTTAACAACTGGGGCTTTGTCAGCGATGTTCAGAGGGGTGATGATCGGGTTAGCGGTTCGCGGCAGGAAAAATTAGCAGATAAGCATGTTTCCAAAGATGCCTTTGCAGCTGGACATGCGCCGAAGTGGCAGATTTTTGCCAATGTTGTATGATGTTTTCCAATGTTATATCTGGACCTCCCAGGTATAGGTGGCATTGGGAATATTGAGAATGCTGATTACCTGAGATGATGAGACAATAAAAACGTTGATGGTTGATCAATATTTTCCGGTTTTCAGGGCGATTCATATGTTTTGTGGTTTAATTTCATCTTCATATGTTTTCAGCAATTCATATGTTTTGTTGAAAACTTGGTCATTTCCATCTTCATATTCAATGGGGTGTGGTTTGATTCATAGGCCCCCGATCAGCCATGGTTGATCAGACCAGCAACTACCATCATGAAATCATTTTTTGATAGGGGCTATGTGGTGGTTTCTCAAAATATGGGACCCCCAAAATGGTTGGTTTAGTGCTACTAAATGACTATAAATGGATGATTTAGGGGTACCCCTATTTTGAGAAACCACCATGTATCAACCGCTGTGGAGACCGTTGATAAACCCACATGGTTGATTTGTTGCCTGTGACAAGCCACCATTGACTATCATGGAGAATTGGTGGTCATAAAACCCGACAAACAAGGATTCTTCATGTCGACCCGTTGTTGATCCATATTACCCGGAATTAGCACTATGTTCATCTATTTTCAACATGTTCAACACTATTTAACGTTTTAATCTGACTCTCTTGATAAGTTATGCAAGTTAACCATTTAAACCCCTTAATTAAATCAACAATGAAATTGATCAGCAATAATTAACCAGTAGTCACCATAGTTAACCCCAAACAGTTCCATGGTTTTCTCTTTGAATCATCCCATGATTCGCGATGGTATGACTGGCGCCGAGCTGCAGCTGGCGGTGACAGGCCTTGGCGGTGTTGAGTGCCAAAAGTGCCTTGCCGGCCTTGCTTCCGTTGTCGCGACCATTGGGAGCTGGTCGTGATAGCAAGATGAAAAAAATGGTTAACTAGCCGGCCAATGGTCAATGATAGGGTATAATAAGCAACAATAGTAGAGGATATTCCAGCTATATATGGCTATGGATCAAGCAGTTCACCAACCAATTCATGGGGGATCATGACCAACAATAATAACGGAAACAATGGTTAATGATGGGGGAACCAGGGGTACGGGGTTTTGACCCACTGCCATAAGTGTAACTATGTTTCATTATTTCATGCATATGTAATGCGTATAAATGTGAATTTAACTATGTCTATGTATGATATGTGTTTCAATTTATATACATAGAGATGTGTCATGTGTACACACAGTATATCAGTGTTTTTCAATCCATTCGCCCAACGCCATTGTGGTTGGGTATGAGCCGCCGCCAAACATCAAGTAGGTACAGCCAGGTAGGTACAACCAGGTACATACCAGGTGCCAGTTGACATCGTTAGTGAGAGACCCCCATGAACGAACCAGTCAGAGTGATGAATCGCCCTGGGGGAAGCATTTGTAGGTATGGCTGCTCGAAGGAGAACAATCTACTCAGGATCATAACCATGATAAATCATGATTTTGGAGAATGTTACAAACCATCAGAAATCTTTCAATGTCCAGCTATTGTCTCTTAATTGATTGTTTTGTTCCCGACATGAAGTAGCCAAATATTGGCCATTGATTAATTTGTTCACCCGATGATTGATCATCAAAGAACCAATTATGAATCATTGAGTCAATTATGAGCCACCAATTAGCCAATATTATCCAGTTGGTCATTAGCCAATTTTTGACCAAGTATTAGTCATTGCTTAGCCAATTTCATTAGCAACCCAACTATTGACCATGGGTTAGTAGCCAATGATAACCATCGATCAGCCAATATTGACCTAATCATGGCTAATTTAAATCAAGTATTAGTAACCGTTGTTTAATTGACTAAGTTTTGGCGACCCAATCAACCAACTATAACAAATTTGGAGTTCCTGATAGTTCGTTAACCCAACCAACCGGTAACCAATGATTGGCCATCGATAGCCATTGACTTGACATGTTGGGTCGCTCAGGTGTCAACAGTGAAGGCCTCATGAGCCCAGAAGACTCCTTGGACGACTCTCCCGAGGTAAGCAAGTTGTGTCAGAAACAGCTGTTTTTCACGACAGTTGGTGGTGCATATCAACCAGTGGCTGGTTGGTTGGTTGGTTTTGTGGGGTTACAAAGGGGGTTATACCATGAATAATGGAGAATACTAGGGGATAATCGCAAGCAGACATATTGCTGAAACAACTACTAGTTGGTGGTTTGATTGACATTTGTATTTTCCCAAGTGTAGTAGCAAAGGGACAAAGGGTTGATTGGTTAACGATCATATGATTTCATAGGAGCGGTGCAACCACCAACCAGACCAAGATGTTGCACTCAAGTCGCTGATTCCGTGTTCAAGTGACACAAAGGTGAAACTGTTTATATAGTTTCTCGAAATGACAAGTAGTCTTCATTCAACAAGATTGTGTTGGTTTGTGCATGTTTCTGGTGTTAAACAGCCCAACAATGAGATAGAGTTTGGGATAGACAGGGAATCTCGGAAAAATAATGTTGTAGACACGGAGCCAAAGATGCTCTGCTGGGGAAGCTGACTTTACCGTTCCCAAAAAGGATATCGGCTACATTTGCTGCATTAGCTCGCAGACTCTTCGTCATCGATCTGCTGGTGGGCACCCCGCAGTACCATGGTAGTAGCTGGTAGCACCCAGGAACCAAACGAACACTACTGGCTGGTGGTTTCAAATATTTGTTTTTTTCCCTCGTGATTATTAACAAATGGTTCGTTGACTAAAAAAAAATATCATCGGGGTTGAAACCACCAACCAGTCGTACTAATGGAATCCATTCAAGTGGATAAAACCAATGGCACCGTGGAGTTTCGATCCACTGCAACGCTGAGGTCATTGGTAAATTGAGCTCATGAGTAATTTGTAATCCAGCCCGTCCTTTCATATGGCTATGGGTCAATATTAACCAACCAATAATGGGGGTTAATCACCAACAATAATAGGGATCCAACCCGTCCTTTCAGGTTGGCAATCAATGCTATTGAGCAGTCAAACAAACATCAGTGTTGCTTGGTACCCTTGATGGTCAGCTAGGCTGCTTTGTAACTGAGACAAGCACAGGTTGAAAGATGGTGCCCAGCAAGCGTTAGCTGGGTAAGCAACACGTCCAGTTCATGATATTGTGTTGACGAAAGCAGAATGTATTTGACTGTCATTTTCCACCATAATCAGCCCTGGTGAGAACCCACCATTTTGGGTGTCCCGTTGGATGTTCATCGGTCACAGTCGGTCCCTGATGTACACAGTTTGTAGTGATGGTTGAACATGGTTGATGATATGTCACTTATCCAATTGCGGATTTCTGGCACAGAAGTTTTTTGATGCCGACCATAATTACAGGAGAATTCTAAAGTGGTGCCTGCCATGTTGGAAATGATCGCGATTAGCTGCGGAGCTTTCTTCTGTAGAAGTTGTGCAACATAATGCAAATGGTGTGATTTTGGAAATGTTTCACTGAACGTGATTTGGAATCAAAATCCTGATTTATGATGCAGGCTTGATTTAGGCACCAGCATGTCGTTCGCCTAGCTTGGTTATGTCTCGGTTGGTCACCTGGTTGCCGAGTGGATATATTTTGTCTAGATCATACACATACAGTAAATATGTGTAAATATCAATTCATGATGCAATATCATATTCATATCTAAACAGTGTAGTCTATCATGAATTTTAATCTATATTTTTATCTTAAACATTTTTTTTTGTATTATTATGTGTTTTTTGAATCTGCCCATCTATAATGAATCTATCCCCTCAACATCTCCCGTCTGGGCAGGTCCTAACACTGAAGGACACTGGCACCGCTTGCTGTAAAGGTGGCTGGGACAGGTCAACCTGGGACCCCCAACGCCTTCACGGCTCGGCGCAAGGTTTTCAGAATCAGCCGCTGGAATCTAGGTCTGGTAGCAGCTGGTTGCTGAGCTACTGGTTGCAAATTCAGTTGCTGAGCTAGAACACTAGCGGATATGTTGCCGCTGGAATCACTACCAGACCTGATGATTAATGCTAAGCAAATGATGATTTTGCTGATCTTGAGCCATAATATGTGGATTCTCTTTGGTTCTAGACCAGGTTTTTTCATGTGTTCTACTTTTCGCTGAAGGTCCATTGAATTCCATTCGGAAAGGCCATGTTTTGTTGGACATTTCCTGCAGTTGCATGTCTTCCAGGAGCGGATGATGAGCCTGATCCAATCGGACTACTTCGGCTACATGGTTCAGCCCCATGGCGTCTGGCACAGGGTAGCAATGTTTCACTGCGCTGTTGGAACCAAGTTGGGATTGCTGACTAAGGCATGGCATCCATGTGTTTTCCCTGCTAAGGCATGGTGACATCATGGTGACCACACCTTGTTTGGATACCTGTCATTGCCTCCTGAGAAGCGGTGCATCATCGACATGGGTGTTTTGCTTTCTCTGCGTTTAGATACTGCATTCCTTTTCCCAAAGTCACAGAACATGTTTTCTCCAAATGGCCGCTCGCACTGTTGACACGTTTGGGATCATCCTGAAAGATATTTGAATGTGAGGAAATGGCTACCCTCTAATAAACTAAGCTAGAAACGGAAAATCAACATGTTTTTAAATGGAAAAGCTGGGAAACCAGCTATATAAATGGTGGATTCTAGGTTAGTTTATCAGCGGGTAGCATTCAGAATTCAAGCTTTGCCGGAAAAGACTTTGAAGCTGGTTGGCGATTTTAGACATTTTATATTGTCCCTAGTTAACAAATGGTTGGCAGACAAGCATATTTTACATGACGGGGTGGTGGTAAGCACCACCAACCAGGAAGTGACTTGCAACTCGACACAATCCTTACACCACCGGTAGCTGGAGCCCCTGCGCAACACATAGCTAGCGATGGCGCTTCTGATCCGCAGCCCTGCAACTCGGAAAGCTGTAGCTTTAGATAGCCCATTTGCAGTACCTGAGCAGGTGAACGTACCAACAGCATGTTCATCATCAACAGCAAGGTGATCATCAACTACAGTAGCAATAGCTACAACAGCAACAACAACAGCAACAACAACAACAACAACAACAACAACAACATCAACATTCATCAACATCAATACATCTATCAACCAATTGATTTGTGTTTGCACTATGCGCAAAAAACGCTCTTTTGTCTTGGTAGTTTCCAAACGCCAACTGGTCACAACTTGTTTGACTTGATCCAATCGTTTGCCAACCCAGCATTTCTACGCTTAGCCCCCCGCGATGGAGGGCACTCTTTTCACTGGGGCTGCCCTGCCGCCCCGCGTTGCCGGTGAAGCCTAGAAGTTGAACTGCTCTGAGGTTTGTGATCCTTGTGAATTTGATCCTCTTGGGTATGGAGGCTGGGGGGTCTCAAGGATCTGCCGGGTGCCTCAACGACAAAAAGTTCGCAGCTAGGAGCCCGTGTGCCAACACGGCCAGGAAGCAGCCTGTGAAGCTGCGCGGAGGGATGGGAAAGTTCATGTCTCCATCAATACAGTAGTAATCTTGGCGCTGGCCCTCATTATTTTTATTTTTATATATTTTTATGATTATTCCTATTACTACTATTGCTACTTATTACTATTATGATTGTTACTATTACTTCTTTCTACTACTATGATTATTACTATGATTATTATGATTTTTGTTGTTTTCACCAATAGTAACCTTGGCGGTGGCCCTCATTAATGATGGATTGTTCAATATTGTAGGTATCAGTGGTATCGTTTTCGACATGAGAATACCTGCCAACCACCTATTGTTTGCAGCTGGCTTGGGATGCTTCAGTTCTTTTTGTGTAGGACCTTCCTGGCTGGGATGCTCTCCAGCAAATGTTGCATGGCTCGCATGAATGAAACACCACATGTCCCTGCCTAGATCACTGTACGTGCTATAGTGTAAACATGTGTCAACGCCAAAAACTGGTAGGAATCGCCGCAGCCAAGTGAGTTATAAATGAACTCATTGCTGGTCAAGGGCCCACCTTCTATAGGTAAATGCTGCGATCAGATAGGACAGGATTTCTTTGGATCATGGATAATGCTGGAGATCACAGCCTGGAAGGTGGATTTTCGATCTCATGGCCACGATGCTGGGAGTGTCTTCAGCTTCATCAACGTCTTCATTGTCCCTCAGCTGAGGCTGCCAGCTGAGTTGCTGACCATCAGCCGATATGAAACACTATCAGCAATCCATCAGCTGATTCATATAACAAGTTGGTTATTGATTCATCAAATTCACATATTTTTTTGCTGATGGCTATTCAGAGTTGTAATCCTGATCAGCTGATTCAGTTTAGCCATGACCATCAGCTACCAGCTTCTCATAGATGGAAGGTGCGCGAACAGTCACCCTGGACCTACCAGACTGATGCAGAAGTTCCAGGCTGGCAGCAATCGTCATGCTCAAAATAATTGTGGGACCACAGCTACGATGAGTCGTTCATATGTGCCGGTATCATGGTGTTCCACAAACGGTGGCAACCCCAACATCCCCCAACCGCTACAAACCAATCATCATTGACAGTGTAAGAAACCAACCATGGCAGTATATCATTAGTGCACGAATGCATTATAGTTAGTATTTTTTATATACTGTATATATTTATATATGTATTGATTTATGTATAGATATGTGCGCATTGGTATTTTTTATATATACATTTTATTTATATATTAATATATGTACATACATTTCTCTATATATATATAGATATGTATATATATATGTATATATATATATATATACATATATTTATTTCATACATATACTTAAAGAAATATCTTTATATACTTGTATATACATATGTAAATATATGTATCATATTATGTAGATATATTGCTGTGGGCCAATACCCTGTAAGTCTGGTTAAAACATTTGATGAATGACCAAATGAGTCTAACTTTTGGGATGTTTACCTACCGATTTTTGGCTGGTTGGTTCTGGCCCGTAGCCATGCATTGCCACGGGGAAGCTACTGCACATTCTGGGCCCGAACCCAACTATTTGAGCTGAAAAAGTCTAGAGTTAAGGGCTTTGTGTCCAAGTTGCATTTGACTCCCACACAGTGCTGGTTATTGATGGTCAGTGCTGGTTACTCGTGCTGAATAAGGCTTAGTGGTGGCTAAGAATGATTCATAAGCCTGAGAATGCTACCCTACACATCCATAATGGTTCCAGCCACAAATGGCTGTGGCCAAAAAATGGGATCTGGATCCGGATCCTTCTGCCGTGGAATGGTCTGCATCACCTGCACTATGGATCGGAGGTATGGAACGAAAGCCCCAATGCCTGATCCTACAATTGTGAGTCTTACCCACCTTACCCATCTGGAGGTTTCTTCAAATAGGGTACCCCAAAATGGTTGATTTACTAATTGGTTTACTACTATATGACCATGGTCAATAAACTGGAGGGGGTACGCCCATATGTAGACATTCACTTGCATACAGTGAACATCTTCCAACAAGGAGACAACTGAGAGGTTGAGTGTTTGGCGAAGCTGCTCCATTTGCGGGTCTCCGAGGTGTCGTTTTTCATCGCGGAGTTCTTCCTGCGGATTATCACTCTGGGTGCCTTGGTGGCAAGAGTTGCCCAGCTGACCGGGGCTCATGGTCACCCCCATGGTTGGTAGGGTGTGAGAATCATGTTTACTTGATCCTTGACCAAATATGTTCATGATAGTTAGTGCCTATAGTTATTTAGTAGTAATTATTATATGGAATGTTCAGAATTCTGGCTTGGTACCAACTCACAGATCAGAGTCGATATGAAGTGGTCGAGCAACATTCATGATACCAAAATCCAGGCAATCTGGGCGACCCAAGAATTGTCACCCAAGAATGCCATGCAGTTGTTACTCTATCCATGCTGGCTTCCGACTCAATTCCCATCCCTTGCTTCAACTGAACGTGTTTGAGTTTGGCGGACGGCAGACAACCAGTCAGCAGAACCTGGGGTACCAATCATCTAGGACCTGGCGCCGTTCATTGTCAGCTGTGCAAACGACCAGACCAGCAGTGATATCCAAAGGGATCCGGGCACGTTGCAGCAATACGAAAACTTTTGTATGCACGTGTATATTTAAACTCACGTAAACATGTGTTGACAAGTGTTAATGAAATCATGCATGCATGAATAAGATTGAATACGTAATTCTATATATCATATGATGTACTCTCTATATCTATATTTACATACATACAGATTCACATACAATAGTCCTTATTGATTGATACACTGATCTCTTGTATTGCATGCATGTGCAAAAAATCATTCATGCATATACTTAATTACTATATGTATGTTGTGCGTGTGAACCCATATATATATATATACATATACATGTGCTAAAATGTTGATACAACATACCGTGCCTCATTAATCACCAGTCGTCAAGGTCCCACCCTGCTGATAGGTTGTGGCGATTTCTTCTGTGGTGCTGAACGACTGTGGAATATTTTGGACCGCTCCGTCATCCCACAGCGGCGAGCTACCAGTCGATTCATACGCAGGGTTTGCTACGTTTTGGATGGATTTGTTTTTGAACAAGGCACAGAAAAACGGAGATGTTTCTGAGAGATAAACAGTTTGGAATTGTTGATTGGTGGAAAGTATGGGGTACTGTTTGCACAGGATGTACATTGCATCCAGAACCTATGTTTTTTTTGTGTTTCGTGTCAAACGTGGCAGTGTTTGGACTGTCATTGTACAAGTAGCGCTCCCGTCTATGAATGAATCTGTTTAAGCAAACGTGCAACGGTATGATGTACAGTCCTAACTTCAAACATCCATGATTCCAATGTTGGGATTTTCTTCAGGAATAGCCACTGGAAGGTTGTAGGACAGTTTAAGACATGCCAAGGGGCCACATTGTGAAGTCTGGATATGCTTTCCAGCATTACTCAGTCGGACAAAGAATGAAACCATCAAGATGAAACACAGAACGAGTCTGTGAAAGTCAATCCTGGGTACTCATTTCTCTTGTCACCGAAGAGTCCCAATCCAATCAATAGTAGATTTAGTAGAATAACCCCCTGATTCTGATGGTAATTCACCAGCTATGGAAAAACCACTGCAAAAGCAATGGTGGTTTATCAAGAGATGGATCTTGTATCTTTATTGATTATATGTACACATTCCAGTATCCCTATTCTTAAGCACCATCATTGACCATTATTTGCATAGGACAAATACCATTGGGACACTGGTTCCTGTGCCATTCGATTTTTGGTTGGAAAGCATTTGAAATCCAATGGCGGTGGGTCATCATCCATGACCAAGTTGTCACAGGGCAAGTTTCCTTGTCAATTTTCACTTCAAAAGGGATTGCAAAGCCGCAGCTCCAGTGCTTGGCAGCAACCATAGAGGTGGTAAGCAACGGAAATGGAGGACCATGTATTCTATCTATGGAGTTTTCTTAGATCAAGATGACAGTCCGTATGTGCAACATTTTTCTGTACTTGTGATGCTGTTTGCTGAAGTATACACAGCAGCACATGTCAGAATTTATTTGATTTGTAGTGAATGTGTAGTGCCAACAAGATTGGAGTTGAATAATAGTGGTATTTGATTTGTTCTCCACGTTGGCAACACTAGTCATTCTCCGTTTGATTCTATTTTTTTTTGGAGAAGAAACATCCTCCACTTGTAGTTACACCACTAACCAACCCTATCCCTACATTATTCACCACCCTGTTGGCATGTATTTGCGCCAAAAGGCATCCACTGTTTGTAGTTACACCACCATTATGAACTGCGGCACGGTCCGGCATTAGCAGGACTTCATGGTGATCATCATCTCGGTCTTTGAAACCGCTTTGGAGTTTTTTATCCAGGCAGGGTGCCAGCTGGGTGGGCTATGTCGAAGCACAGCTGGATTTCCATGAGAGTTTCAAGTAGTTTGTGAACAGTGGAATCCATTTGATAGCTCTATTTCAAACTCTCAATCCTTGCTGAAACAATCCTTGTTGATAGCCTTTCGGATTGCATTTTCATTTGCAGAGTACATTAATTTGTGAGTCAAAATGTTTGGGTATGGAACTCGAAATTAGTGACAGGATCGGCCTTCAGTAGGCAGATGAAAAAGCAAACTTCAATGGGAGGATGGATGTTTCAATGATTCGGGTGGATGGATGTTTCAATTGTTTCTGTCGGGATTTTTGTTGAATAGCCTGTTCAAAACCTGTTACACACAGCATGCTGAACGGCCAGAGTTTCCCGATGTGTTCAAATGTTCCATCCTAGGGCCATGACCACAAAGCAACGTGAAACCTGTGGAATGCAATGGGTCAGATAGATTCTGAAGAACAATTATGGCCGTTCAATATCGTTCAATACCTTTCTTCAAAAAGTAGGTCGCTCAATGCCTATTGAACAAGCCAGTGGCAGATGTTCACAGGGACCGAGGTTCTGAGGGTTTTGACACATAGCCATACATGGCTGTGGGTTCAATACCCTTTTCCCCTAGTGAACATCCCAAAAACGAACCGATCCCTTTTGTTGGCATATTCACCCTCCTCCTTTGGGGATGGTTGGCACTAACTCCTCCCCAGCCGCGGATCGGCTAGTTAAATGACTCTGTCGTAAAGCTGACCCTACATGGTTTCATGTTTGGCTGCGTTTGCTGGAGCGCTGGAACATTCAGAGTCGCCTCAGTCAGGCTTATGAATAGATTTGCCGGTTATGCAGGACCCAAACACCCAAGTGCTTGAAAGAAGGTTCATAGTTCATAATGAGCAATGTATTACCAATCATCATTATGAACTATGAACCTTCTTTACTTGATGATGTTGAACTAGTTCATAATGAGCAATGTTTATAAAGTACTTGCTAATCATAGTATGAACCATTATGTTTGATTCGTTGATGATGCTCAATCACTCGGCCGGTCAATGGTTCATGTCGACGGCGGAAGGCCGAGCCCATCCTTTGTGGGCTCAGGGCTGCCCCGTGACACGACTACGGACGGTGGCTACAAACATTAGTATGATATTCCTGGGTGGATTACAGCTATGAATTTAGCTTTTTAGCTTTTTTGGGACATGATTGATTTACCATATAGCCACCAAAAGTTAGACTTTTAGCAAGGGATCTAACAGCCACCCAGTTTCGCAGCCTATCAACTGGTGATCAATGCCATGACCCTGAAGCAATATTTGCCATTGACTAATCATCAACGTCTCACCATCAGCCTCAGACATTTGTTCATCCAAGTAATGATTTTCATGGTGTTTGTTTTACTACTGGTAATTAACCATTATTAACTATCATAAACCATCATGAACCATCATGAGCCATCATTGTGTTGCTTATTCATAGGTCACCAGCACCAGCCAGCTCCGCTTCGCAACAAAAAACATGGATCATCTTCCGTTGTCTCCTGGGTGGGAGGCGCGCTCCCGCTGCTAGGCCCTTGCGACTGATCAAGACAACAACTCCAGCACCTCGGCCCGAAGATCATCGACCAGCGTTTTTTTGTTTAATATGAAACCCATCGGATTATAGTGGTTAGTAGTGATCCATAAGAGGTTTATAGTGATTTATAGGGGTTACAGTGATTTATAGTGATTTATAGTGATTTATAGTGAAACCCATGGGATTATCTTTCTTTGACTTTGGCGTATAAAGTTGATTTGTTCAACTGTGGGATTATCTGTGTTTGAAACCAAGTATTTGTAGGAAACTTTGTTATTGCTAGTACTGGTTGACTTTCGGGGATAACTCAAGATAGCCAACAACAATAGCTAATTGGTGGTTTTCTGTAGGGTTTATATGGGCGTTTCTCATGTCATGGGAGTTCCCCCAATTATCTTCCCATATTATATCACGATAAAATAATCCAACCATTTTGGGGCTCCCGTTTTTTTTGAAACCACCAAATATTGGTGTTATAGACACTAAGAACGCTTAGTAATGTGTGAAACGCCTACAATGGTCGGTGGTTTGATTGACTCATTCACAAAATTCAGCATCATTAATGGGGTGGTGGTTGGGAGGGAGCGAGGCCAGGAGCTACCAGGAGTGGCCGAAGCAAATGGTAGTTAATGGTCCGTGATGATTCATAGGTTGGTGATAGGTTTCATGATGACGTTGATTATAATCTTGATGATGGTTAATGTGGCTTGATGATGCTTTGTCATGGTTAACGAAGGTTCATGATGATAATGTTAGATGGTGTTTCATAATGGTAGTGATGGTTGGTAGTGGTTCGTAATCATGTTGATGGTTCATAGTTGTTGATAATGGTAAGGACGCGTTCTTTGTTTCCGACCCCCGGGTTTGGTATAGGCCCAGGCTGCAAGGCGGCAGGAGGTTCAATATGATCTCAGTCGCTTGCCCCTACTCCGCAACAATGTGATTCTTCTTCAAGATTCGAAACAGTGACGTGTTGACGTGTCTTGAGAAGTCTCAACAAGAAGTACTAAGTACTTGCTGGAAATCTATGGGTTCGATGACAGGGTTCAACTAACAGGCCCTCACAAAGACACAAACAGGATGCAAGCATGACCAACATCGGACCAACACGAGGGCAGTGGAGACACAGTAAAACTATCCTTGTAAGCATTTTTTGCGCTCCCGCGTTGTCAGGGGGTCCCCTCCAAAACATGATTCGTGATCATCAGTGGCCATTTGTGGCTTAGGCTTCCTGGCAATGCTCGCCTCTGCTATCCCAGGGCGAATGTGGTGAAATCTCAAATAAGAATCAAAACATGATAAAGGTTGTCAAATTAAACCTCCTATAGTCATTAGATACAATATAACTTGATACCCTACTAAAACCTACAGAAGTTGTCATAATTCATAGTTATTTATTTAACTTAAACCTCCATACCAAAGAACTATAATCATATTGATCCTACCATAATGACTAAAACCTCCGTAACCAATGTACAGTTGTCCTTCACCCAAACAAAACCATTGGAGGTTTTAGTTCATAATGGTTAGTATAACTTATATAATGGTTCATAACTCACCATATTGGTATAATTATGTATTTATAACTTCACCCAAGTTGTTATGCTTAATATAAATTCCATAACAACTACAATTCCCTTCACCCAAACCCACCGCGGGGGTGGCGGAGGCTACCTGAGAGCCTTGCGCTTGGCTCGTTTGGCACGAGCACTGCGCAGCGTACGCGTGATGCGATTCCTCAGGCGAAACTCGGGGATGGAAAGGAGAAAGGTTGATGTGGATTCGATAGATTTGATGGGATTTCACATATCTAAAAATAAGTCTTTTTGAATTTGATGGGAATTTCACTGGTGGACAATTGGATGATTTGTCAAGTTAAGATTAGCAATGGTTAGTCTTGAGGATGGTTAAGATCGGGGATTTCTGGTTGTGGATTGAGAGTGGTTACTTTCTGATTGGTGACTGGCGGTGGATGCTTAGCGTTAAGGATGGAAGCAAAGAGCAAGCGGGTTGATGGTTGATAGTGGCTTCAGTATACCTTGGGTCTGTCCGCCAGTTTGATGTGGCTTGCACCACCTTTTGTCATAGGAAAAATGTTCGCCACATCAACCTGCCACGTCTTCACCGGAAAGGGATACTGGGCCATGGTGACGTTGTTGTTCACCCAGGTGGCTGGGGTACCATGTGTCATGTTTTTGGTCCACCAACCTCTGGGAGGTCTCAATATTGACAAACGTGTAACAATGGGATGAAGTCCGCCAACACAGTCAGTTTGGGAAATGCATCTTGCCTGAATGTTGTTTCATGATTTTGTTCAGCTGCCAAAGGTACAAGAAGACATTGTGGTAACATGGGCCTTACACCCTTCAACATATCTGACATGAGATTCTTGACCCTTGGGTGACCTGGGTGTTTTGGGATTATCATCACCACTCCTGAGTCGGTAAAGGTGACCGCCGTTGCATGCTGTCGTGCTTTTGGGTCGGACGACACCTGCCATTTACATCCACGGATCGCGCGTTCCGGACGGTCCAGGTACATCGCAGCCCTGCGAACCATCATCCTTTCCATTATCAGCACTCTGGGTCCATTGTTGTGGACTCTCGCGATGCTTGGTGATGTCGCGCCAACTGGACCACCAGACAAGAAGGCAAACAGTGCTTATAGCTTAATCCCGCCAGTAACCGACAAATTAGCGTTGCGGGGAAATTGTTTATCATTGGGCGCGTTGCCGAAGGCCGCGCGAAAGCAATAATAGTAATAATGAAACAGACCTGACCATGTCAGCAGCACTACAACTGCAGTTGTGTCAATGAAGATCATGCAAGTCTTTGGTTGGTGCAAGTTCAGTTGGGGTTCCTACATCCAGACTTCAAGAACTAGTACTCGTGCTAGTGAGATCTAGTTCGCCTGCTAATTCGCCCAGACAGCGACAATATGTGCTAGTTCGCCCAGACAACGACAATATGTATCCATCCGCTGGACATTCATGTGGTACTTGGGCAGTGGTTCCGGAGGGTTCACCGCCGCTTCTGTGCCTCCTTGAGAAACATGTGTGTAATGTGGTGGTTTCTCAAAATAGGGGTACCCCCAAATCATCTAATATGAGTGTAGGTCTTCCCTGCTTCCCTGGTTGATCCATGGAGATCCGAGAAAAATGCTTCCAAGTGAGCTCTTTGCTGCTTCCTTTGCTGTTGAACAACGACGTTTCACAACAGCAACAGCAACCGGTTGGTGGTTTTCTATAGGGTTTACTTAGAGCAGAACTGGTTGGCATAATGGTTGGTAATAGCGGATAATCACCAGCAAAAATGGTTGAAGAACTACGTCAGTTGGTAGTTGATTCACATTTTTGCATTTTTTATTTGGAACTATTGGCGAATCTTTGCATTTTTATTAGTAACTATTGACAAATGGTTGGTTGACTAATATGTTTCATAGGAGCGGCTCAACCACCAACAGACAAGAGAGCAAGAAACATAAACGAGACAGAACCATGGTACTGACATATTGACATCAGCAATGAATCAGCAACACCTAAAAAATTGAACAAGCCATTGACACAGACACACATAGACACACACACACACATTCACAAAAACTATAGCAACAGCAGCAACAACAGCATCGTCCGAAGCAACGACGTCATGGAGAAAGTCCCATTGGCGTCGACCTGGCTATAGGTCAATATTAATCAACCAACAAATGGAGGATTCACCAACAAACTCATAGGGAACACCATGGTTACCCTCTGGTAAACTAACATGGCAATGGAACATCCCCTATTGTGTTGGGAAAACCCTGGGAGATCATTTATTTATGGTGGATTTTCCATTGCTATGTTTTTTCACCAGAGGGTAATGATAGGGGAAGCAGGGGTACGGGTGACCCACTGCCACCCGTCCCCGAGGATTCTGGTGATGCTGTTCTATCTCTTCGCAGCGACGACCTCAGAGGTGGTGTGGAGGTGTCGGAGCGCATGGCACAACAGGCTGGTGCCAACAAGATTGAATGCACTCAGTATCACCTACCTATAGCTACCGACCTGGATCCCAATATATCCCAATAGCATTAAATGCCTTGGAGCTCAAATAAATCCCAATATATCCCAATGGAATTTTATGCCTTGGAGATTAGGTTTCAACATGTTGCATTCAGCTACCATGAAGCCTCGCAGCTTGACATTGCAGGTGGTTCTGACGCAGATGGTCTCAGACTACTGCAGGTCGGGGCGGGTCAAGGTGGGGCGAAGTGTCGTGCTTGGATTTTTTGGCGAACAGCGGTGATTCATGATGAATCATGAATTTCCATGTTTACCAACCATCGTTGAATCCTGTTTACCATCATCATGATTTTTTGCTACTTGCTGATTCATGATGGTTGGTAATGACCGTGGATGACGATGATTCATGACCTCGTCTGCAGTAAAAAAACAACCATCAGTTCAACCAAATAACTATAGCTGTTGATATACTATCAATAATTATCTATCATGACATGGTCCGCAGTGCAAAACCACCATCCGTTCAACCAAATAAGTGTAGCTGTTAAAGCTGTTGATACACTATCAACAACAGGTGGTTTATAAAGTTTATCCCAGTATCATGACGAAGACTTGGGCTTGAGGTGGTCCCTAGGTATAACCACTCTAACGTGATGAAGGGTCAATAGATGTCATATGTCCATGAACATTAGTTCTGTTTGCGAAACATGTGAGAATACACATAGATAGACAGGTAGAAAGATGGACTAATAGATAAACAGGTCAGGAAGTAGATAGATAGATATTGATGGATGGATAGATTCAGTCAACACAGCAAATTATAGATACCACGTTTCAAGCTACATGGTTTGGTTGCATGTAACTGTATATGCAAGGAACTGGTCATGGCCTGGCCAACCACGAAAATTAATAGCCTAGTGATGTTTGAACCATGTTGAGGCAGACGAACCTGCTATATACCTGACAAACGCAGAAGCATTTGAAGCGATGAAATGGGAATGCCCCTAGTCAAACAGTTTAAAGACCGGGGATAAATTTCCGCATCTCAATTTGACATTGAGCATCAACATTTCATTATCTACAGAGATGTTGGTTGAGTTTCAGTTTCACTCAGCCAAGTATGTAGTTAAGTAGTTTGTTAGATTCGTTGGGTAGTGCTTGAGGTGCCCAATAGTGAGACATGGACCTGCTTCAAAGGACAATTTGTTTTGGGGGAAAGGTGTGGGCAGCCCACAAGGTAAGTACACTTGCAGATGGTTGATTGTCTAAGTCTCCTGTGTCAATTTGTTGGCAGCCTTTTTTTTACTCAACTGCGGGTATGCTGCCACAAGAGCAATCCCCCCAAATCAAGACTGACCAGATCTGGCAAATGATATATATATATAATTGATCAATCATAGCAATTAACCATAACTCACCCAATCATTTGCCATCGTGAATCACGGTTGACCATGATTAAGCATCATTTGGCATCATTGATCGATTACGGCTAATCATGGTAAAGCATCATTCAGCACATCATTAACTTCATTGTTTAAAATCGTGAACATCATCATTAACTCCATTGTTGACCATCCTTAATCCTAGCATTAACCATCATCACTATGGTTCACCATCACTAACCTCATTGCTAAATAACCATGTTAACCACCGTTAACCAAGATCAATCAGCATTAAGCCCACCATTTACCATGATTCTATCACTTTCATCACCCCTTACCCATCTTTAAACCCATGATTTTCACCACAAAAATCACCCTCGAGCTTCAGGTTTGAATTGGGCTTCAACAGCAATCAACACTGCGAGCTGCCCCTGGTGCACTATTGGTCCGGTGTTGCGGAAAGCCACCTGGCACCGACTTGCGCGCCGTCCGTGGCGTGCCGACCAGCGTCCGTTACGACGGTCCGTTACGACGGTCCGTTGGGTGGTGGAGTTTTGGCCATCAGCTTTGTTGATGTGGCGAGCTGGGTCAAGATGAATCAACCATTCATGGGGGATGATATCCAACAACGATAAGGGAAACAAGAGCTGATGATAGGGGAACCAGGGTTTTGACCCACAGCCATGTAGAATATGGTGGTTTTTCAAGCCATAGGGAACCCAATAGAATGGTTGGGTTATTTTTCATAAATGGTTCATAAACTGGATGATACTGGGGGTACACCTATGACTTGAGAAACTTCCATATACATGTTTGATTGTTGTACTTATTTGATTGTTTATTGCATCTAGGATTTTGCATACAATGTATGAATATGTGTGTGTATATATATATACGTTTATGTATGTATTTTGTGTGCATTCATTACATAAGTAGATATGTGTACATAGATTGTTTCACAATTATATGTGTATACACCTATTTGTTTTGTATGTATGCAATATTCTATGTAAATCTATAAGTATATCTATATATATATATATACATAAATAAATACACCCGTATATATGTTGAAATTATGCAAAAATGGATAGTGATAAATATTTTTGAGTAACCTGCTGACGCAGCAGTCGGTTGCTAGCATACCCATTCTGCATCCGATAGCCATCATGGAATCATCAACAAAGGGGCCAATTAGCTACCTGCAACAGGGACATGTCATTGTTTGAATAGACATGCAGATGTTCATGCAAGCTTTTTTGCCTTCTATAATGATGATTATCCACAGTCAGAAATCCATAGTCTCATGGCCACGCCCCGCCCCTGGCGGTGACTTTGTTCCGCCTTGCTCATTCGACATGGAAATGGAAAACAATGGATGCCTTTGACAAGGTAAGTCATACACAATGGAGAGGGACGTTTCGTTGCCGCGGGAGCTGGTACAAGAGGGTCTAGCTCTTGAGACTTGTGAACGGCCGGCGTGATTAGCCATCATCCTGTCGCGTCTTGTTTCATGCCACTGGTGAGTGGGAGAATGTGATCCCTTGGGGCTGTTGGTGGAACTCGACCCATCCAATTCATTGCGACGTATTGACGGCTCCTTGCAAGCCCAAGGCGTTTGATAGTTTTCAAAGCCTTCATGTGCATTTGCAAACTTACTTAATTCCCATGTTTGAGTAAAGACTACAGACTGTACATGACTGCTGTATCATTCCTTTGGAGTTCATTAGGAATTGCACTATGTCACTATGTCCAATCTAGACATTCATGCCTGGAAACGTAGCTCCTAACCATTCACAAGTATAAGCTGATTCTATTTGCTGGATCGCGTAGTGTTTTAGGATAAAGGAAGAGTATTTCAATCCATTTAAAGCCTGCTCCAACTAGGATTTTCCACCTCATCCCGGTAGTAATCACCTAAACCAACCAAGTATTTCACCACAAACTGAGTGTAAGCACGAGCAGTTTTGTCCATGCTGTCCATGATACCTTCTGTCCGATTTTTTGAAGATGGCCCACGTGTCAAAGGAGCCTCCCAACAGGAGCTGTTCATAATTTTCCTATGTGCAAAGAAGACCACGCCTACCTGCTTGTTCTATCGTTGGCTGACGTGGCTTGAATTTTGGAGGTTGATCATGCTATTCATGTTCAAAAAACAAGTTTTGGGTGGCTGGCACTCTGACGCAGAGGTATGCTCACATTGTTCAAGTGCATCACTGGCGGTGTGAGTTTCTCGGTGGCGGAGTGACAAGCTGCGCACCGTCTCATTCCTCTGTGAATCCAAGTTAGTTTTCTTTTTCTAGAAGCAACATTGTTGGGCCGAGCAAAATCCTTGACGCCAAACCCCAATCATTTCTATCTTGCAAGAGCTGGTTGATTCCAAGTTGGTTACCATTTGTGGGTTCACCGACGCCTTTTCCGGAGGTTTTTTTCTATGCTTTGCGCCGTCAATCAGCCTCAGATAGGACAACCCAAGGAAAGTACGAACAGCAAGTCGTTGCAATGGGCTTTGGATCTTGTGAGTTGTCCAGGTCGGAAGGTCCCCACCCTGGGCGCATGATGCCACAGAGCCTATCCATGGTCCATCACCTGTGTGAAAGTTCGTGTAAGTGGAAGATCCTTCCATCGATGTAGGAAAGCGCTATGGAACAGAATGATTCAGTTCAGCCAGCATAGAAGCAAAATGCAGGAGAAACTATCCATGAACCAATAAAAGCAAGATAATGGATGCTTCCACTGATATCGCATAGCAATCTAGCAGGGATGAAGAACTTGAATTTGCTCAGTGACAGCGATCATCTCAGCTGGTGCGAGTGGGATTTCGCAGCGCGCTGCGTTTTGCAATGCTGGTGATCGATGCTGATTCCACCGAACCCAGAATTTGCCGAATGGAATGATCAGCAGATCAATAATTCTCAACGGTACAGAGAGGTCGAGGACATAGTAAACACAGAAGCTGATGAATGATTCATGGCAGCCAATCCAAATGGAGTGTTTCCGTAGAATTGGCAGCTCCCAATGGTTTATGACTATAAATATTAGATGAGTTGGGGGTACCCGGGTACCCCCAGCCACTAAGAACCCATCTTAAATGGTCTCCGTGTGTTTAAAGGGTCGATTCCAGTGACCAATTCAACTTGACAGCATCCTTGGTGCCGCCAAGGTTGGGAGGAACCGTTGATTCCACTGCGCACCATTTCGCCCATCGCCGTGATAACTTTGCTCCTGCACCAAGAGCTGCGTTTAGCAACACAACGTGGGCTGCGGGGGTGCTGCCACATCACGACCTGGACCTGAAACCCAACTTCAACTGGTTTAGTGATGAAGTATGTGATTGGAAATCAGTTAGTTATCATTATCATGACTAAGTTGAAGTTGATAACAACTTGTTTCCAATCTAACTTCAACTGTTTTCGAATCAATGAGTTAGTTATCATCGTGGCCCATGTGCAAGTGAACCCATTGGCATCCCCTGATCTCCCCTAGAACGCTTTCCAGAGGAAGAATAGATCCCAGAATCAGCCAGGAGGGTTCCTCGACACTAGCCATCCTTGGTAGATTGAGTTCATTATGTTTGATCCTGAGTACTCTCTGGTAAACTAACATAGCCATAGCTACATTAATTATGTTTGATCCTGAGTACTCTCCCGTAAACTCACATAGCAATGGTAACTCACCATACATGTTAAAGAGAAACCCTAGGAAACAATCATTAATTGGTGGAATTTCCATTGCCAGGTTGATTTACCAGAGGGTCTCTTATTCTGGATCGTGGTGAGGAATTGTTGCTTATTCTTTTGATTGATCTTCTGCAATGTGTGGCAGAGCCATTTTGCAGACCTTGGTGGCAATTCAATTATCGATAACAAAAATGATCAGGAATGTTGACAAAAATCACAGGATTCGGATGGTCTTCTAAATACTGGGGATGAATGGAAACAACCAATGTCATGTGAGCAAGAGGCTAAACTGGCTAATTATCAGCGATGAATTGGAGCAATCTGTGATGCAAACACATGCCTCTGGACCTTTGGAACGATGTTGTGATGCCTGACGATGACATGGGAAGCCATTCATGAGGGACAGCTTCTGGGAAGGTGAATACAATACTTGTTCTGTGTCACCGGGTCAAAGACTCAAAGACTGAACACGTAGACCATGCACGGTTTGCTAGCTATGTGTTCGGATGTTAAGCAAGCGTTTTGTTGTCGGGTTCGCATCTTGATGAATTATCCTTTCTGCCTACGGTGTGGCTATGCGTATATCATTGACCCTTGTTCACTTCTTTCCTGGTGTCATGTGGCGTTTTTTGTTTGACCCTGGCCGGTTTTGAAGGATAGCCAAACCAATAACGAAAAGGGAACTATTTGATGACCCAATGCCTTTAGCTGATGGGCGGCCCAAAGTCATGTTTCAACCATTTAGCAGGTGGTTTCACGTGATGCAGTCACAATGTGGTGTAAAACGATGGTCACAATGTGGTGCAGGCACGCTAGATGTAATTAGTGACCTCCCATGTGTCAATTAAGGTTTTGCCGATTCCTCATGTCCTTTCCCCAAGTTGCAGCGAACATGGAGTGGCATTTTGTGACTGCCAACGGTTGGCGGTTTCATTTAATACAGCATGACGAGTGCCCGAGTCAAATTCGCGCAAATGGTTGGTTTGAACCCTTCCTCTTCGCAGGTATGTGATCATCACCGTCCTGGCAGTCTTGAATGTAGTCACTGGGGTGAGCCTCGACTGAATTGGCATTCCAGGGGCAACAGTGGGATTGAAGGTAGAGAGGCGAGTGGCGTAGATGTGCATCCCCATTTGGTAGTTTCTCAAAATAGGGGTACCCCCAAATCATCCATTATTAGTCATTATTAGTGGTAAATCAATCCCTATTTTGAGAAACAACCATTTAGTAACTGGTTGTTAACCATGCTTGTACGGGTTAGTTCACAGTCGTGGATCTGTGGGAATCGAGTCTGGTTTTGTTGAGATCCTGGCATACGATGATCATAGAAATTCTTCTGAATAAACTCCAGGTTTTGGATGGTTTAGGTGTTTCAACGAGGCTTTGCGGTACATTTTGTTTGATATATATACAGTCCAATCCTCCAATTCTTCCATACAGTTCCATCCAGCACTGTAGGTCTTTCCCAAGTTGGGCAGTTCATCAGGCACTGCTTGGAAACAACTGACACTCAAGAGTAGGAAACAACACTCAGCTGATCACTGACGCATGTTTTTCACAACACGTGTTACGTTCTCACCATTGCAGCCAATCTCACACAAAACGGGCAGCTGAATTCCACAACATGCTGGGGGTGTTGGGATTGTCAGTCCAGTCAATATTGTGCGGTTCATTTTGTCCATTATTGGATTGGCAAGTTTTTCATTAGCCATTTACGGATCATACAGTCGTTTTTGCTGCCCCCCATGTCAAAGATTTCCTGGTTGAATTTGCTGATCCAGCTAATAGTCATTTACAATATCCCAGAACTAGTTGCTTCAGCTGCGCACAGCTATACTTACCCAATTCATGTCTCCAGTTGTTGGACAGGTGCGAGTGAAGTGGATCGTAACTTGAGTTCTGCGCTGAGCCCGCAAACCAGCCCAGCGTGGGACAATCAAAACACAGGTAGACTCCCTGAGTTCAATTGACAATATGGGAAATGGCCTCGCTCAGCCCACAGAAATACCCATGTGAGATATATGGCTATGGGTCAAAATTGTTAAGTCTCAATATGGCCATTTATAGTGCAAATCGATTCAAACACTGAAAAGAGACCGCTGGCTTCATTCGACCTTGCCTGGGAAACATTGGCAAGACAAGTGTGTTTCCAGGCCTGGGAAGTAAAATGTATCCAAGATGACGCACCATTTGGTTCATACGTTTTTTTTGTGGCGCCATGTTTGGGAATCCATGGTTTTGAGGGATGTGTTTTGTTTTTTCTGTTCGGAGGGTGGATGTTTCTATTTTGTTTTTCTTTGGATCTGATTATTTACCCTAGTCCACAATGTGGATTGGCATGCCTGGACCCGTGGCAACTCAGGTTTTGCCACACTGCCATTGAAAGCGCAAGAGCTGACAAGGTTCGGAAGATTGCATGAAGAGCAGGTGTTGGGATGCGGTTTGGTTCAATCACAATGGTTGAAACTGGTCATGGAGTTTGGCGTATCCTATGAAGATTGTTTGTGTTGTGGGACGTGGTCATCCGGTGCCTCCAATAGTTAATAGTTTCCCTGGCTGCGGTATGCTGCAGTGTGGTGGAACCGTTAAGTACACGCATGGAGTGATGTTATATTCCTGTTGGCGATGTTGTTCTTGGTTGTGGTTTCTGTTGGCGCTTGTGGTCGCGATTTCAGGCGTGTTTGTGATTGTGGTGGTTGCTGCTGTTGCTGTTGCTGTTGCTGTTGCTGTTGCTGTTGCTGTTGCTGTTGCTGTTGCTGTTGCTGTTGCTGTTGCTGTTGCTGTTGCTGTTGCTGTTGCTGTTGCTGTTGCTGTTGCTGTTGCTGTTGCTGTTGTTGTTGTTGTTTTTGTTGTTGTTGTTGTTGTTGTTGTTGTTGTTGTTGTTGCTGGTGTTGTTGTTGTTGTTGTTGTTGTTGTTGTTGCTGTTGCTGTTGTTGTCGTCGCTGCTTTTGTCGTTGCTTTAGCGATTCTACTGCCAAGACTACTTTTTGCTACGTTGGATTCATGTCCCAAACAAAATTGAATTCGCATGAACCTGTCAACCTATGATTTACCTAGTCTTGCAATGTCTGCCACATTGAATGGCATGTTTTTTCCATGTTTGACATGCGTTGGGCTATATTTTCCGGAACCTAGGATTTAGTTTGCTTGGAATGACATGATCCACTTGAAAAGCAGATTGGATGATGACAATTGACCAAGCGCTTTCGCAAGGGATCATGCATCGTTTTTGTTCGCCAATTCGAGAGTGTTTTTCCTGACAGCTGTATTCTCGAGGAGACTAATTCTTGGCATAGGATGGCAGTTGTACGGTTGAGCGTTGTGTTCTCCAAAGCCAGCCGTCATGACTCGAGTCACAGGACGTCGCGATTATGAAGCAAATGAAGCAGCATCAAGCTTCTTGACTTAGTTTCCTGAGTCCCAGCGCGTGCACAATTTCCTGACGGCAAAATTGTTTAAAACTTAATGCGTGTCCTTATTGTACGGGGTTCTCTATCTTGTCTATTGTTGATCAATTTGTGTCCATGTGCTTGTGGAAGAATAGTGTGCGTCGTTCTGAATGTTTGGTGCTTTTCCCTATTTGTCCTTTTATCAGCTTCATAGATACTCAATGGGCTTGGCACCTCACATCACTAATCTGATCGGTGTCCTTTAGTCCCTGGGCCTGCGCGGTAATTCTTTGCATAGTGTTGTCATGGGCTCAGGTCAGGTCCCACTGCTCAGAAAATCGGTCACTTCATAATATGTTTCTTCAAATACCGATAAGCTAAGTTGTTCAGTAGAATTAAATGGTTCAACTGCACAAGCCGATCGCGATTGGCTTTTGGATTTGTTGTTCTTGTCGTTCTTGTTGTTCTTGTCACGGGATGGGGACGATAATGCAGAGCCCGGACACCATTTCACATGCGGATGAATTTGTTGGACACATGTTTGGCCAGGCAGAACTATAGCGAACACGTGAGATGTCCTGAAGTGAGTGGCAGACAACCAATGTTTGTTTCTGAAGGGGGCGAAACACCACTTAGTGGTAACATACTGTAACCCCATTGAGCAGTTTTGCAATTTTCCCTCAGATCCTTTATTGAAAAAGCAATTACAGAATAGTCACATGAATAATCAAATGAACAGCGTAAAACAGTAAGCTTAAAACCACTGGTTCCCTCAGAGTTTGTTCCCGATACATCCAGCTAGGTATCCTTGTGCTGTTTGATGAAGCGGGGAGCTGTAGAGAATGACGGCAGTTTCTATATATATATATATATATATTTATTTATTTATTTGTATATTTATGTATAATTAAATGTTTTGCAAATCTGATAGCTAAATTGCAAGTATTTACATCCAAACTTTAAATATCATGTGTATGTTAGCATTGCTTGAAATTGAGTTAATTGTAAATATGCATTTGATTTATTTTAGGGGTACATGTTTTGTTTCTTATGTATATTTTTATTTGTATATCATATGTTTAAATATATATATTTATTTATTTATGTTCGGCTATGTATATTTGTTGAGAATAGGTACATATACATGTTGGCCTCTTTGCTAACATAATATGTCTGTGACAATCTCAAAATGTTGTACCTATAGTTTCGGTACTTGCATACACTACGCACAGATAAATGTATTTTTGTTTATGTACATACATATATATATATATTTATTTATTTATATCTATGTTTATATATTGAAATATCAATATATAGTAACATCTATATCTATATTTTCAGATTAAATATATATATATATTTATACATCTGTAGATCTACTACACAAAAAGTATATCTAAAGGTATATGATCATTTTTGTTACTTTTCTATGACAGGTGCAACTTCACATCCAGTTGTATTTTCTTCAGACACCAGCTGTGTTTTCAAGCTAAAACAAGGCTCAAAAGGCGGTGTTTCAACAAATCTTTCGGGAGATCGACAACGATCAATCAGAGTTCATGACGTTGGCCGAGTTGCAGGACGGGAACAGCTACTGGTGAGCTGCGTGGGGTGGGAGGCACCAAGATGCCCATGGCTGTGTCAAAATAGGGCTTCAGAAGGGGATGTTTCTATGGTATATTACGGTATATTTGATGGCTAATGATTTAGTGAATTTAGTGGTCAAAATGGATTTTACCGTGTGGACTCCAGCTGAAACCAGCTATAGATGTTGGTTCATTCACCTAATTTGGCTGGAGTGAGCTACTTACCAATGGTATGGTGTGGCTTTGCCAACTTACAACTGCTGCGGGCCCAGTTTCTAGGCATTTGACACTTCTTGGATAAATTTCATGTCACCCTGCGTGGTTTTCATGTAACTTCTCAGTGTCACAGCCTGTGAGATGAAATTTACTTTTGTATACAGTGTCACGAACCGCCGGGGAGCTGTGTACTACTACAAGTGTATGGTGCATAGGGATTGATTTCAACCCACTTATATACTTAAAAATTGTCCAGACACATACTTGGGATTATACCGGCTGCGGTTGCACCAGCGCTGAACTTGCGTCTAATTGCGCATCTTTTCCCATGTGCGGAGATCCTGAACAGAATTGTGACCCGGACAATGACATGCTGCATATTGCAAGTATATGGTTCAAAATCGCAGCTGTCAACAAATGCCTTCTCATTTTAGCGGTCGATGTAGAATTACGTGTTATAATTTTTACTAACGGTCTTGTTTTTGTTCTTGCTTATTCTTGTTTACGTGAACATGTGTAAATGCCTTTTATGCTGTATATTTAAGATATATGCAGCATACCTTGTTTCAGCAGAATGGCTTAGACTCAGATGAGGAATCAGCAGCAAGAAGGTGGTTTGGGATGCCTCGGCTGGTTTTGTTTTTTGAAAGATGGTTTCACTTTCATCGACAAAAAAAACCATCCCTGCCATCAAATGCTGGGTTGAGTGCCACCCATGGATATGTTCTGACTGATGGGCATGCTTCCATATGCAGCATGGTTACATTTTGTTTTTTTGAATTTTATAGGTGGTAACAAAAACACCCCGGCTGCATTGCCAGGGAGCGATGTCGAATCCCAAAATGGCCAGCCTGATTCTTGTGCTGGAAGGGGATCTTTTCCTGGGTGAAGCTCCGCAGTGAGACCTCAATTTCCTTGGATTTTTCGAGGGAACAAATCTTCTGAGTGGTAGAATGTGTTTTTTGACATATTTTCCCACCTGTCAAGTGAAGGTTGTATAGGGTTGTTAGATTTTATCAGAGCCAGTCCTCCTTTTCCTCCTCCTCCTTCTCCTTCGCTGCCTCAATTGCCAATGTCAGATGTCAGTGTGCACCGCTGGACCTCAACCGCCAATGTCCGAGCGCAGTGTGCACCGCCGGACCTCAACTGCCAGAAGTAAATGCCAGATAGACTGGCAGAAATATATGCCAGAAATAGTTAATTGCCAGAAAGAATGCCAGAATGCCAAATAGGATGCCACAAGATATGGCAGATAGGTGCCAGAAGATATGCCAGATAGAATGCCAGAAGATATGCCAGATAGAATGCCAGAAAGATATGCCAGATAGAATGCCAGAAGTAAATGCCAGACGATATGCCAGATAGAATGCCAGAAGACATTTGCCAGAAGTAAATGCCAGATAGTATGCCAGATAGAATGCTGCAAGATATGCAAGATAGAATGCCAGACGATTTGCTAGAAGATATGCCAGATAGAATGCCACAAGTAAATGCCAGATAGAATGCCAAATAGGATGCCACAAGATATGGCAGATAGAATGCCAGAAGACATGTCAGATAGAATGCCAGAAGATATGCCAGCAGTAGATGCCAGATTGTATGCCAGATAGAATGCCGCAAGATATGCAAGAGAAAATGCCAGAAGATATGCCAGAAAGGTATGCCAGATAGAATGCTGCAAGATACGCAAGATAGAATGCCAGAAGTGAATGCCAGATAGAGTTTCAGAAGGATTGCCAGATAGAATGCAGCCATGTTTTGCCATGGTACACTCGAAGTAAAGAAATTATAACCATGTTGGTTGCTTTCAAAACAAACAAGGGACTTAGTTGCGGGTTTTGAACATGTTTCCCAGCATATTTTCGATTGTTCGTTGATCGACTTTTTTTTTCCAACCAGAATGTCATTCGGACATATTCGGACTATGTGTTCCGGAATTGTGGTTTGGATCTATTTGGTTCATGTACCAACATGCAAACCTGCGACAGTTTAATCTCTTCCGATTCCAAGTGATGCGTATTTTTTGTTCGAGATGACCTGAGATGATTCGAGCACCCCAAGCGTTTTGCCGCTTGACATGATCAACTGGCAACCTCCCAACTTCTCCAGGAAGCTGGCTATCAGAAATTGCGCAGGAACCATGCTAGTAGTGAGTGTACTCATAGTTGTCAACTATTCTGGCTTAATTATGTCTTTTGATCAATTCTTCTCAATTATGAGTTCATCAACAAGCCAAGTATGCTTTATCAAGTCTTATCAAGTATCAGAGTCAATACTGCAAGAAGTGCCTAGTATCAAGACTGGGGGATTGCCAGTAATGATAAGGGGATGCTTCGCTCAATTCTGGTTGGGAGACTCCGCGGCTCTCAGATCTTCCCCAGTTGTCCCGAAATCCTTCGATCAAAGGGCCGTTGGCGGGCCGGTTTTCTGTGGTTTCTGAAAGTCTTCAGTTGTTTTTGGAAATTCCT
>VSDK01018170.1:346825-389386 GCA_009767595.1 Symbiodinium kawagutii
CTGCTGGTTTGTGGTTTTCATCATGTTTGATTTGTTTATGAGTCCAAGTATTTGGGACAGTTGGTTGGTGAACTCATATTTTTCACAAGGGTTGAAGCCACCAACCAGCCCGACATCGCGATCTTCCAAAATGTTCCGCGATCCTGTTGTGCTTCCCCTAGTGCCAAGGATGCAATCCATGGACATTTCGACGCAGGACGTGTGGACTCTATTCATGTGCCAGGGCCGCCTTGGGGGTGACAAGGGTTGACCTTCTCACTGCGCAGAGCATCTATGGATCATGCATGTCCTATCAAAGGGACCCAGGGTGACCCACAAGTGTATTTACTAATACCGTACATCAATCACTATAATAGCATGTAATACGTTATCCTGGTTTTGTACATTATCAATCAACGGTCTCCTTAGCCACGTATTTTTTATCAAAAGAACATTGTTTAGTGGTCTCAACTGTCGCCTGTTGCATTCTTGGCGACCTGAGGGTCTTGGATGAGAACATGGATGGCTGCGTCACTCTGGATGAGTTCGTTCACTCTTGTGCCTCAGTGCTGCAGGTGTCACGAGACGGTGGCAGGGCCACGGCAAATATTCCATCCGCCAGCAAAAACAAGCATTTGATATCATTGAACCATGAGAAAAGATCATAACAATGCTGTAGTGGATAGCAAAATTATGCACTCCCGTCGCTATCCTGTAGCTTGCTCACAGAAGCCTGACAATGACATAAGAGCACAGTGGGTGAACCTCAGAAAGGACAAATCTCCCTGGATGGTGGTCTGACCGACATCTTTTATTTTCCTTGGTATGAACAAATGGTTGGCTGGTTGAGCTGACTCATATTTTTCATAGGGGTTTAAACCACCAACGAGCCCTGTTTTACCTTTTTATGGGAGGAGGCGGGGGAGGGGATTATACCAAACGGATTTGATATTCGGCCCCGATGTCATTACACCATGTTACATCATGCTACACCATGTTGCACCGTGTTGCACCAGATTGCACAATGATTCTTACTACCATGCTCTACGGCCGAGTATTCTGATTTTTGCATAGTTATACCAGACATGTATCGACTAGGATTGTGAGCTTCCCAATGCTCCACAACTCAGAACCTTTGATAATCTTGTATGTGCAATAACACATAACGAACCCCTTTACTAAATTTTATGAAATCTTGATGTATGATTTCACGGGATAGTTGGTTGTGTTTGTGCCCGCGTTTCTCCTGAGGCATGCGCATGCAAGGGCCGGCCAAAGGCTTACACTTGGCCCGGATGAGTTACGAGAACGCCCTGATGCGAGATGAGGTCACTCGCTGATCACTGATGGATAGCCAACAAATATGGCTATGGGTCAAGCAGTTAACCAACCAATACTGGTGGTTAATAACCAGGGGCCCACTGGGGTGCAAACGCCAGCGATTGAGTGCTGCGGCTGTGTTTCCCAGCAGCCCTTGATTAGCGCCGGTTGAGACCATGAGAGGGTCACTGGTCGCTTGCAGCCAGGTCAGCCAAGGAATGCATCATACACAATCATCACCGATGATTAATCATCAATCCTAGAATTTTCGTCACACATCCAAACCAAACATCATCAACCGGTGGTTCTGGATGTTCTGGTTGGTTCATGGCCATCAATGGGGAGATTTGTTGATATGATGGTGTCTCAGACAGTGATACCCCAATTCATCCAAAATGAATCGTGCATAGTAGTAAGTAAACTATTCCTTTGTTAAGCACTTATAAGTAAGTAAACCACCATATGTGTTGTATACAGTGAAGTTGTACTGCTGCAGCCCAGTGTAGATCGCCGCAGCACGCGCCGCAGCCGCAGCCCAGCACTATGCAAAAAGAGCACCATAGAACCTAATCAATGGCCTCATCCTCGTGTCGAGCTTTCAGTAGCGAAGCGTATCATCAGCATGCTGATAGCATTGGTTCGTCTGAGGATCAACATCACAAGGTAACCAAAGCGATTAGCCAACAAATTCTTAGGAGGTCGACCCTTGGGAGGCGTGTTCTGAGGGCATTCCCAAAGCACCACCATATGTGTTCCCCACACCAGCAGAGCTGCCTGCCAGCGCTCCAGATTACTCGCATCCAGAGAGATATGAAGACCATGGAGAAGAACGTGCAGCACACGATCCGCAGGACCACCTTGGATAATTTGGAGTCTGTGGCCGAGGCCGGGCCGGAGAAATGGCGGTGATCTCATTGGAATTCGATAACCCATGGATACCCATGGATACCCATGGCAGTTAGTGACTACTATTCGTTAAATTCATTATGATCATTCATGAACCATGAATTGATTTGAGCAATATTGGTTCGCACTGATCAGATTGACCAGAGTAACCTGTTCATGGAGCCCAAACCTTCCGCTAGGCCGATCCCCAGCCATCGTTCCGAGGAGGTTGCAAGAAAGTCATCGAAGCGAGCTTCAGACGTCGGCCAGTCCCACACATCGCCCGGGTTCAAGCTGTAGGGTCTCTGAAGCGAAATCGTCTCTGAGTTTAGAGCCATTTTGGGATGGTTGTCCTGATCTGAATAGCATATCGCACGTCACCATACTGGATACGCTTCATTTCTTGATGCTTATATTGTTTACATAGGAACTGCTTGCAGCTATGCTGACCTGCACTTTACAACAACCTTCATATGCAAGTGTGTTGTCTATTCCAACTGCCGCAATGATAGACCTGTGGGTATAACTAGCAGGTGACAGGAAAAGGAAGGTAAAACTGTATGACCTCAATCTCACAGATAGATGTGGATGATGTGAATCAGTTGATGGGCCCTGATCATGTCATCGAAATCATGGTACTAGGGCTACCCATGGGCTACTCATATCCCAGATAGTTTGGTTCATAAGTTCCGCAATGGGATCACCCTCCAGGTGAACTCTAAATGACTCGAATAGAAAGTGAAACGCGAGATCCTTTTGGACTATCACGATCTCATTCAATCAATGAAAGGAGTAGGTTGTTTCAGCGGGAAAAAACAAAGCTTTTGAATCTGGTATGTGTCTCCAAAAATTCAAAGGAAAACACTGTCCATGTTTATCACCTAAAATGCCCCAGCCAATGTTGGTGAACCGTGTGCCTCGACCTTGTGAACGATCCATGGTGTTGAGCCAGCTGTTGTTACACGCCATGATGCCTGAATACCAAGCAGATCAGATTCGCATCGTCTATGACATTGCCATGTAGCCCAGCACCCGTTCAAATCCCCACGCTTTCAGATATCATGCGAGGAACCAAAATGGAGCCATCCTGAAGGTGTTCAGCAGGAAAGCGTATTATGAACCTTTGCCACCCAAGTTTGAATGAGCAAAGCAGCAAAGCTGGTACGCTTTGGTAAAGTAACATGGCAGTGGAAAATGCATCAGTTATTATACGTATAATGGTTTTCCAGTTTTTCTCTATGAAACAGAGTGATTTTCCATTGCCAGGAAAATCTACCAGAGTGTAAGCTCTTCAAGTTTGAGCGAAGAAGAGTCGGCTGTGCCGCCTTTTTTTATATGCAAGATGGATCATCGTCGTACCCGAGTTGCTTAGCATCTCCCGGGCTCAAGATCCTTGAAATTCATCGCCAGCCATGCCATGCTGCAGTCATGTCCAAGCATGTGTGACAAACACGGTGCACTCCAGCTGTTGCAACTGTAATGAACTGCTTGTGCTACCTTAGGGGTGGGCCTTCTAGCCCAGAAGGTCCCCTTTTGATGGATGAAGTTACCGGATAACTGTATCTCTTTAGGCCCAATCCCCAGTGCCTAATTGCAGTTACGTGCGCATCTAGAAAAGATACGGGCATCCCCAACTCCCCAACCATCTTTTGAAATGTTCTTTTGGTTTTGAACATGTCTCTTGTGGCTTATTCCCTTCAATATGTCAAACCAAACCAACAAGAATGATACCCACTGAACTGTTCTTCTTACACTTGCCGTCATGAATATAGTGAACCTGTTTGTCTGTGTCAGTTGGAGATGGGAGAAGAATCTTACCGTCCGATCCACTTTTGTGGTTGGTTATTATCCTAGCACTGATTTAGAGGACGCGACCCTGGGCTTTGTCACAGCAGACAACGGATGACTCCATGATGACTCCATGATGACTCCATGGCATGGGTGCGTTTGATTTGTTCCTGGGCCTTCTCAGATTTTCCGAGTCAAAGCGCAGCCGGTGGCCGGTCTCCAGCATCCGCTAACTCAGCACCCGCTAACATGCTGCGCATTGCAATGAAGATGGGAGACAACTATCAGGTGCTATTAGCTGCCTCGTACTATCTACCGCCTGGTATGCATGCATTGCATATCTTGGATATTATAAACATTCAACAATGCAACATACATAGGTGGAAGATGGTGGAAGTGGATTTCTGGAGGGACTATGATCATCCTAGGAATGCCAAGTCGACAGATATTTTTTGCACGGCGCGTGCGTCAGACGAGTCTCCGATTTGAACCTCGAAATTGCAACCAGGTGGGCCACCCGGCCGGATCAGAGTGAACGCAACTGTTGTCCGAAAAAAAAAAAAGTGACTGGTTATTGGTTTTAAACTTTAAACATGTCTTATGTTTCTTAGTAATTTTAAACATGGTTTGTTGATTATTATTTTTCATAGGGGTTGAAACCACCAAGCAGTTGATAATCGAGCCAGTCATCTCCAGTGGGATTGTCCTCTGGGTAATCGTTCAGAGCCACAGACTTATGGCATGGTTGCCTGACTGGATGCTCGGTTGCAGTTCAGGTTGGTGCATCCCCCGCTAGTTCAGGGTCAATCCTGCGGAACATCAGAGCGACTCGTTAGATTTGAGCCCATGTGCATTCATGAAACACCATTCAACACGATCCACACACGCACACCAATTGGACATATTCTATTCTGCCGTCCTGTAGATTTATGAGGCGGTTTGGCGAGTCTCCCGAGGGTTGTTGCTTCAGTGTATGATCATAAGTAAAAGCATTGACATTGACTCTTTTGATTCATCCGCTCATGCAGCCATGGAAACTAAGTAGCAACTGTAAATCAGCCATGTTTCAATCAGCCACTAAGTAGCAACTGTAAATCTTCACACAGGCTGATTGAAACGTGTTGGATACCAGTAGATGAAATTCTTCCACCACAGGCTGTTTCAGTCGGGTAGAGTTGTCAGTTGTTTGCGATTAGGACGTGTGGTAGCAGGGACATTGATTGGGGACATTGATCGGCCAAACATACAAAGCTGAGATAAACCTGTGGTTTGATCAGAGCCTTCTGTCAGATTGTGGCTTCCTGATTGTCAGACTGGGAGTTGGATCATTCAGCATGAGCCGCTGTTGTGAGCCTAACTAAGCATGATTAATCATAATTGAGCGGCTTTTGACCATTTCAAACCATCATTAGTCATCACTGGATCATCGTTTACCATACTTAGTGAATCAGTGCTGTTCATTTCTACACGTTGGAGTTTTCGTCGTTTGAGATGAGATCAAAGTCCAGATGAGTTTAAGGTGCTTCCGAGCTTCTTAATCATGGGTTTCGACCTCGTGAAAGCTGTAACATGTTGTAGCCTGACTGGTGGATTCTGAACCCCCAGTAGGATTTCAAGGGAATCGCTGATATCGACCACGCGGATCCAAACCTGGATAGGAAAGACACAGCTAAATACATGGGTAGTTTTTGTGAATTCATATGCAGTGTGTTGAAAGTATTGCTGCATTCATGGGACTGCCGGAGGGAAAACATGCAAACTCACTCCCACAGTCAGACATGTTCAGACCACCAGAAATCGTACGCCTGTGCACATGCAACAGCACAGAAGAAGCATTGCAAGACTGCAGTGGTACCATTTGGGAAAGCTCAATGGCAAGCTAAACGCGAAATGCGGAGTACCGGAAAGACCCCATCAGCGCGCCTCCTACCAGACCATCTCCCACCCTCACACGAGGAGTCGGGCACCCAAAGGTCTTGGTGTCAGATGGGTCGAAGATGTTGGAACATGATCAGACCCCTGGGAAGAGTGCCTCTAGTTGCATGGCTGCGCCACATTTGGATGTTGAGAAAGTGCATCGTCCCCAGCGGGAACTCTGGGGCAACCTTTCCAGGGCCCAATGCCACTGAGTTGTGTGGGCCTTGGTAAGTACCAACACCCGGTCGATCCGTACCTTTTAAATAAGAGCGGGGGAAGCTAGAAGACTTTGTTCGTGGCAAATCGCATCTCCTATGTAGATGTAGCTATTTCAGTAAGACAGGTGCGCTGCACATGCTTGTTCCCTGATGTTCCCAGTCACCATCCAACATAAACAAAACTGTATCTTTTTATTCTATTGCAAGCCTCATTGTCGATTTGCATGTCTAGTTTATCCCATGGTTTCTCCATAGTACAGTGCGCGTCCTGGAATCACGATTGACCTCCTTACATGGGTGAGTCATTGTGAAGTTGCAATTCCTTCTTCTCAGTGAAGGAAACATCCTGTGGACTATAGCCCGTTGTTGGTAATAATGACCAGCTAAACTTTAGATATGCAAAAAAAACTAACAACTATATCCACTCATAAGGGTTCTTAGAACTGTTGATCCCGTCCATGTTGCGTTCAACGATTTCGCTACACGGAAATCTTCTCAACCGCGACCTCCAGCTTTAACGCGCTGCCAGGGCAGCACGTTGATCACAGCTGCCAGGAGTTCAGACGACATGGTTTCAGCCCTGGCTGCGAATTTCCCAAGCGAATGGTTAACCCTTGACAGCCCTGGTTGGTTGTTACCGGTTGAGACTTTGAAGCTTGGCCATGGTTGAACCATCTTGAAGCCACCGCTTTGCCTGAAACAGGCCAGGGTCCGGCATAGCTGGATGTCCTGTGGGGAGCTGTGTCATCTTGGCTTCCTTGGATGAGATGCCGCCTCAATGTTTGATCGGAAATGAGAGGATGATTTACGACGAATATGGGGCTGTCCATCATTAATGATCAACATCATTCAACATCCAACAAATGGGCCAGTTTCGACAACAGAGTTGTCATTTTCTGAATTGACACGTCACTTTGGTCTTAACTTTGTCATGTCCAATGGTTTTTCAAGGAGAATCAGAAACTCTGGCAACTCACAACTAAGGAAGGCTTTCGTTTTGCTAAGTCCTCCCAGTGGTCCCCCCAGGTGACGTTGGGCGACGTTCAGAAAATTGCCCCCTACTGTTGCAGCTTCGCATTGAAACACGACCAATGGATCCATCAGCCTAAGAGGAGACCTGAAGGAACACCATCAAGCACCAGCTTGACTGTCAGTGTTTGTTTGGCTGGTGGTATTAAGCAAAGGTTGAATCATTAACAAACATATTTGTTCATAGCGGAGGAAACCACCAAACATTTGTGTATACTGTATACTCATGTGATACTCATGTGATGCTCATTTGATACTCATGTGACAGTATCCGCATTCAATCTACTAAGGGTCATTTGATGAGTTGTTTTGCATCATACTGCAGAAGTGTAAATGGTCAGACTCGGCAAAACATGCAATGTTGCGATATGCCAGATTCACCTCTATGTGCATAGCTGCATAAAAGTCATCGGATATCCCTGTTGCTTCTTATAGTTTTGTATCTTGAGTCTCAGCAGTTGACTGTACGTAATCCACTGAGCAAGTACAGTAGGGCTGTTTGTTCTTTGTCAATGTCTGGACTACTTGGATCACTCCATCAAAACCCTGAGTTCTCCACACCTGGTTGAGGATATGCATGCTGAATTGCTGAGGATACTTCTGGCCGAAACCACCCAAAAAGAAAATTTGAGCATGGAAACAACCAGTCTTAAGTCTTAAGTGCCAACAATTTGTATCTTCCAGCCAAACGACATTATGTATGCATTGTATGTCTCTCTTTTTCTATATATAATATGTTTTCATTACGTATACATATATGTACGTATAAATATAGACATATGTATATATTTACATATGTATAATATTTACATATGTATAATATTTACATAGAGATACATATATATATATACATACATACATACATACATACATACATACATACATACATACATACATACATACGTGTGTGTGTGTCACCAAATCACTTTTGGGAAGAGTCGATGTTTCTGGGAACTGCAGGAAACCCACAGCACTGCTGGTACCATGTGGCACTGGTTTCATGTGCAGCACCTCAAGTTCTTCACTTCAGCGTTGCCTGGCTCAAGGATGGCGCCAGTTAGACTGGTCAGCACATAGCGATGCAAGGCGTCGACGTGTTCTACAACGCCATGCGCGAGTCCAGTTTCAGGCCTTTCAGAGCTGGTCTTTGATGCATCCTGCAGTAGTAGGATCATTGCTGATTACGGGTTACGTAATGATTAGTGGTTATATGGGTGGGTACATGGGTTATAAGCATTAATAGTGGCTCATATATAGGGGATAGTAACCAAGAATAATAGGGGATCTACCAACTACCTGGTAGTTTTTCAAGCCATAGGGAACCCCATCAATGGATGGTTCCCTACTAAACAATAATGATTGATATGGGATGATGACTGCGGGTACCCCTCATTATGACTTGAGAAACACCCAAGTGAGGACTGTCATGCGGTGGACCAGCTTATCATGGTGAATACTGCTTCCCGTGATGGTGAACAGAACTGACAATGCAATTCCACAGGTGATTATGATTGCGGACGGTAGTTCCCAAGAAAGAATAGATGTACTGTATAGGTAATGCTGTCAGGAAATTGTCACCACCAATAACCAGGATTGTCTACTATGAACCAATATTGCTCATGAGTAAGAGGTATTGTTTAATATTATCCACTGCCAGAGTCACTGGTCTCTCCTCTGATAGATTGACCTGGAAAATCACAAGGACTTCCGTAGGGAAAACTTTGGAAACCACATGAACATTGCCAGGTTGATCTACTAGATGGCGTGCTATACCTTGCTTGATTATATATATATATATATATAGTTGGAGCACCCAAGATCCTTGTGCTTAGTCCTACAACGATGTTAAGCTCGAAATGCCTAACCGCAAGAATGGTGGGATACCACTTTCACACAAAACTTTACCATGATAGTTTGGCTGTGAATGCTCAAAATTGTTGAATAAACCCAAGAACGGGTAGAGTCAGGTAACATCAGAACAAAGAAGACCAAGGAGCATTCTTCTTTTGACCCATGGACGTTGGACATATGACAAACCAAATATGCGCACAGTTTGTGCGAGTTCTCAAGGCCTTAGGTTGCACAATCTCATTATCTCAGAAGTGAATCTCCAAGTTCGGAACTAGATTAAGAGAACGATTCCTTCATGTTGTGATTGGCATTGGGCGCCATCTATACCGGCAACTTGATTGCGAACTGGCTCAGGCGTGCATGCCAGCTGCAGGACTACCAGATGTTGCATTGCTCGGTCTGTCGGAAGGAGCGCCAACACTGCCGTGGGTCCACCTGACACATTGACATAGCATGGAAACATTAATTTGGAAGGTGTGCTATCGTGGTACCTCTGCAAGACGTATTTTCTTTGTTTGTTGTTTGGACCAATTTGAGCATGTAGACCGTCTATCCTAATATGCATACATACATAGTCGACTGTCTATTAGTTGTTTTTTATGTTACAATTTGCAAATGTTGTAGTGTGTTTGTTTCATGTTTGTTGCATGTTTATTTCCGTCCATGTTTGATCATTTTGGTGTCCCTGCGTTACTCTACACTTGCATTCATATATATACATATATACCCTAAGCTTCCAAACCCCAAGCATTTGTCGGGTCTAAAATGAAACCCGGTGTTTACCCGTGTTCATGTCCAAAACACGGTTTGTGAGTAAAACCTCGGGTTTTCCCTCAAACCCTTACTTTTCCCTCCATGTTGCAGATGCAGGGACATTTCTTGGCACTTATGGTTACACCGCTGAAGTACTAAGGAATTTTTGATAGAATTATTACGAATTTATGTTGAACAAATAGATGTATTCAGTTTTTTTCACCAAAAAGTGCGGGGCAGCTATCAAGCGCTTTGTAAACCGTGCCCAACCCGTGATTTACCCGTGTACACCCGTGATTCTCGAGAGTAAACCCTGGGTATTTATTGCAGACCCTGGGTTTCCCAAAAAAACCCAGGGTTTTCCTAACCCGTGCCCAACCCGTGCCCAACCCGTGATTTACCCATGCCCACCCGTGAAAAAAATCATGGGTTAGAGCCTCGAGACTGGATCCCTTTTGGAACGTTTTTTGTTGGTGATTCAATGGACTTTTGTGGGACCTCTTCACACGGATCAAAGATGTAGAGCAGGAAGAGGCCGCAGCAGGAAGCTGGTGCGATCTGGTGGGGTGGTTTTTGAACATACCCTGGGGTTAGTATTGAAACCCCGTGTTTCAGCTGCCACCCTACGAATTTCAAGGGTTTGGAATCATAAGGTATATATATGTATATGTACCGTATGTTTCCTTATATGCATATGTATACATATATATATATATATGTACCGTATGTATATCATAAGGTATATATGTATACATATATATATATGTACCGTATGTATATCATAAGGTATATATGTATACATATATATATACATATTTATATATATATATATATTTATATTTACATATATATATATATACATATACATATATATTTATAGATACATATATGTACATATGTTTGTTTATCGGTGTAAAGGCAGACACTAATATATAGTATGTTTACCTGTATAGTATATTCACATATATGCACAACCATGTCTAAGACATGGGCACATACACACGCACACACACAAACACAGACACATATAATACATGAACATAAACGGGTGACATGTTAGGACTGACACTTTTTGGCTTGGAGCTGGCAGTCAGCCAAGGGCAACTGTTGTTTGTCCATTGTCAAAGCGAAGCTACATTGGTGTGTATGGTACTGGTTCATATCTTATATACCAACAGCAGTGAAGCAGTGAAGCAGCGAGCATAATATGTCATAACATATCTACATATGCATGCCTAAGATGTTTAAACCGAAAACATATCCATTTTGAGAAAGGAAAGCCACGGAGCTGGAGTGTTGCAACCAGGATTGTCCACAAGCAATTCTCTCAATTGCCACGATTCATGGCATAGGATGCGGTGATTTTGCAGGGCTCACTTGCAGGACATCAAAGGCTACAAGCAAGAACATTTGGACGCGCTGGACATTTTTTCTGCACACATTCGTGGAAAAGACCATCTAAAGAAGGCGCTGGTAGTTGCGGCAGTTTTTGGGGTGCAGCTGTCAGATCTCGTATTTTGACATGGCTGACTGCAACAAAGCAACTGTGCCTGACCTTTGGGAACTCCAGTCCCCTGACATGGCAATGTGTATACCACACTTGGTTCTCCATGATATTAGCAGCAGCAGATTCCTACTTCCAGCATTCTGATGTATAACAGTCGTATTTGCGCGCAGCCATGTCCTTGGATATTTCGAGTTGTGCGTTTTACCGTTGATTTGTCACACCTTGGTGCGCAACAATGTTTTCGCACAATTGACAGCACGTGTTTGGTACATACGAAGCGTTGAGAACAACGAGGCACAGGGGAATCCTCCTTGACAATCTACCAACCTTTGATTTTTGGCTGAGAAAAATCGCAGAGTGGGGGGTTCAGCTAAAAACTCAAGAATGATTTGCTCCTCAGAACTGCTTTTCACATTGTAAAGACTTGACTGATCACTATTGCCATCTATATCTTTATATGTGTAAAGACTATATATATATATATATACATATTGCAATTGTACAGTGAACAGGGTATCCAAAGTTGTGTCATCAGTTCATTGCCAACCATTCTAGGAACAATTTTCACTAGAGGCTGACGATTGGTGACGGGTCCTACTTGGTGCAAGTCTTTCTCAAAAAGAGTGAAGTGTTTATGATGTTGTGATGTACTTTTGCCCACTCATACCACTGAGCATAGTCACTTGAAGACTACCGCTGGTGGTATGACGCGTGCACCCTAAGGGCTGTGCACTCTTACTCAGATTCAATTAACACTTGCACGGATGAATGCCAGTTCACAATGGTCTAAAATGCTGAAGAACCATTGTGAATGATGAATAATGGCTAATGATTAGCAGCAATAGCAGGTTTTTATTAAGATTCGGTAGTGGCTGAAGATAACGCAGGAAAACCACAAATTTCTTCGTTTGGTTTCTATTGATTGGCGCCCCAACACCACCAGGGTGGCAGCGACAGGTGGTGCACCTTTCCACAGAGGATGAATGGCAGACATTCACGACCTGGTCCAATGAGACCGTGCCTGGGTACCAGTGCCCAAGTTCTGTCTTGCCCTAGTTTCGTGGCTGGCAAGATAGGTGTTTCTCAAAATAGGGGACGCCTTAGTCACCAGATGTTAATTATTCATAGTAATAAAGCCAACCATCTTTGGGGTCCCATACGGCTTGAGAAAGCACCATTTCCTCGAGGCTGGCAACCTTTAGTGAAGGTTGATGAGGCACGAGAACCCGTGGTTTTCGCTAAGCCCAGCTAACTTAGACGCAATCCCCATGGCTAGATCAACTGCCTAAGAGTCCTGGCGTGCGATAGTTCGATTGACACCACTTTGTTGTATCCGCTGGGCGATAAGAGACTCAGAGACAGAGAGAAGAGAAATCTGAGATTTCCGGGACTCTGAGAGATCACCAACCATTTATGGTTGAACAAAGGTGGTTTACCAACATGGATCTACAAATAACGTCAAGTAACCCTTGCGTGACATCATGTATGACCTCTCTGCAAAAACCTTTGGTAGGTGAACACCGGTGCCATTGGTACTGCAGCCACGGGGTGGTTACATTTCGTTTGGCGGCTGTTGTTGCAAGTGTTTCTGACAGTTTTATGTGGGGGCCATGATTGCAGTATATGTGTTGATGTCTCTGCATTAGTGCGAGCAGCATTGAAAGCACTGCACATGTGGCCATCTTTTGAGTCCACCTTGGAACATCATGCAGTTCCAAACGGTCAAACACTGCATTAGTACTGTGCCGGTGGACATTGTTCTATACAAACAAAATAAACAGGTGAAACCTATGGAATGTGTTCACTCAAGCAACAATTCGGAAAATCTTTGGTGGATTGTTGATATAGTCGCCCGTTCATGGTTGGTCACAAAGCAGTTCTATTTGTTCTTCTTGTTGTCTTCAATGTTAAGAATGTGGGAGGTTGCAGCTTACACCACCTAAAGTATCGGAGATATCAAGCATCCACTATAGTTGTGCATGAACATGTCAACAGTTTGGTTACAATTGCGTGAACCCATTTTGGACTAGAACCACGTACTTAAAAGAAGACCTTAGAAGTAACAGGACCACATCACACCAAATATGCTTTTGATAGACATGAAACAATGTAAGTAGAAGGCACCACTGATTTTCACAATGCACAGATCACTGGTATCACCAAATGGCTTTGTGCCTCGCCTAAGGTATGGCTTCATCACCGAAACGGCTCTGTTTGGAGACGCAGCCAGGCACTCAATGAATGGCTGTAAGCGGGAAATCCGTGTGGTTCCAGATGCAGCTTTCCGAGAAATGGTCAGATGGGATTGATGGGACGGAGTATTTGGAATCATATACCTCGTTACCCAGATATTTTTCTTTGAAAATTGTATTTTGAATCATGGGTTTACGAGTTGTATGGGGTTACAAAGTCAGGACATGACTGGCAAAGGGTCCTTATCGTTTGGAATCTCAATGTTATTATATTTGGATATGATTGTCTCCGGAAGAACAGGGATCTAAGATCACAGGCCACCATCATTTGCTTATCTTGAAACGTAATGATTTCTCGTCTGCCAGGCATGATGACACCAATTGACGAAGACATTTCTGGACTTCTAGGATGATCAGATTTTTCTATGGATGTTTTCGAGTTTCCGTGTTAGTTTTTGAGGGTAGTGTTTGAGAGCCCCAAAGGCCTTTTGTAACGCATGCGATTTAAGTACGGATGCATCAATGATTGTGTGTATATATTGTATACAGGTTTTACCTACCTGCAATGTATCGTGGTGTAATTCGTTGCATTGTCTTGTGTTGTATGGTGTTGGACAGTATTGCAGTGCATGTATGTATTGCATGAATGTCATGTATACATAGTATAGAATGTAGTACAGTGTGGTGCAATATTGTGAAACCTCATTGCATTTAATGTAGTGCAGTGTAGCGTCGTGCGATGTAATGTAGCCCTTTGTGATATAATGCAATGTATTGTATCTACGGATGTGCGCATTGGATACATACCAGAATTATACCAATCAGTTGCAACAGTTATATGTGATCATCAATCATATGGTGGTTTCTTAAAATAGGGGTACCCCCAAATCATCCATTATGAGCTATTTGTAGTAATAAACCAACCATTTTTTGGGCTCCCCATTTTGAGAGACACCCATATGGTGTAATTCCTTTGTAACTGCTTAGTATGTATACTTTCGTTTGTTTGCGGCGCCCCGCCGGGGGTTCGACCTCTAAGGTCCGGGTGGAAGTCGATACGGATACTGCCTACGTGGCTACAACGAGGAGGAAAACCACGAAGGAGTCAGGAGACCTCACGGGGACCGGGCCGCTGCTGCAAGTGTTAGAGAATCACTGGGCAGTTCTACAGCAAGAGATTCAAAATGTATGGCCATATGGCGGGTGTTTCTAAAAATAGGGGACCCCCCAAATCAACCTTTCTGAATCATTATTGATAAACCCTCCGTTCTTGGGTTTCCCTATTATAAAAACTATATATATATATATATACATATATATATATATATCAAAGGTCATGATTGTGTAAATGTGTCTACTGTACAGGATATTCCTTTTTGTGCCACCATTTTTTGCTGCTTCAACATGGGGATCTAGTTGGCGATGTCTTTGTTGCCTTTGGTGGCTTGTACCGCAGCTACTTCCCAATTCAGAAAACTGAATGTGTTTTTTTTTCTGGTCACCGCATTGACGAACAACATCTTCATTGCATGGCATTTCTTGGAGAGTTCTTGTTCATTAGTTGCGTCTATTTGGCCTTTTGGTCCTGCATTTGGATCTTTTTTAGGCAAATCTTGAAGTCTGTTCCACGTGTTTAGGATAGGTAGGTTGAGGTGCAATCAGCAACACCGCACTTCAGGATGGCAGTTGTTCGGAGCTTTGCAGCTATACTCTTTTTTTGTGTTTGTTTTTCTTCATCTCCCACCCACTGCCGCCCTTCTACCCATGGCCACAGCCGGGTAAGTTGTGGCAGTGCCTGCCTTCTCCCTTCTTCGGGATTGAACATCTGAGACGTCCTGTTGTCAAACAGTCTCATTATCTGAGCCCCTGACTCCAGTCAATAGTCAGTCCTGCTCACATGTAAGTTCCACATCCAAGTTGCAACACTGATCAACACTGTAGTGTAATGATCTCGTCTTGACTCATGCCGCAAGTAAAATGGTCTGCACTTGATCTGCTCTCTCTGAAAGTCACAGTGTTTGCGTTTGTGTATTATGGACCAGACGGCTCGATTGTTGATGATTAACTTTTAGTAGAAGTGTGAAGTGTGGAGAATGGAGCTGCGTCCTTTGTTTTTCTTTTATGTGTGCAATCGCACTTGTGAGCGGATAGCACCGATCTATTTCCGTTCCTCCCTGAAATGAATAGCAAGCATACTACATCACTCTGCCCTCAAAGTCCCTTCACGATGAATGAGTCATTGCGACATTGTGCTCCGGCTGTTTGGAAGTCTCACGAGTAAGGGATTCACGTTGTTTATACTCCGCTGATTTTTTGGTGTTGCCATGCGATCTCAGAACTAGATGATCTATTTCCCAGCCGAGGCTTTTTGAGTTTTACCCCAGTAAAATGACAGCTGTTAGGCATAGGATTGAGCAATCGAAAACGTCTTGGTTGATGGGTTGTCGCAGCAATCTGCGCTACCTGACACTTGTGGAATTTGCTGCCTGTGCAAATTATCCTTGCCACTAGATCCATTTCTGTGCCTGCTTGTTCTTGTCCCGGAACTGGGATTGTTCGTTGGCCATGGGATGCTATGATGATGGATTGCATTTGTAGTGGCTCAAGATAGGTTTCAGCCCAACATAGGCAATCTGTAGCGCATGCAAGCAGATTGGTAAAGAAATGCAGTGGCTGGGTATCCTCCGGATTCCCCAGGTACGCTGGCTACGGTGATGGATTTGCCATGTTGAATTCCCCTATCCACAAATCATGATCTATTGTGCAGAAACCAAGGCTAGTTGATGCCGACTTCCAAAGCTAGCTACTGCCTTTCCACAGTTACTGGGTATGTTTGAACTTATGGTACCCCTCTACTGGTCATTGACCGACACTGTTTAACAACATGCTGGGAGCCGAGAAACCCATGTCAAGCCTTCGGTCGTCAGGAAACTTGACTGGAGCCTTTATCAGAAGACCGTGAACTTTCGCAAACAAAGTTCCCGTCAGTCGCTTTGCTACTGTTGGACACCACTGGACAGACCTGAGGATGAGCATCAGCATCCAGTTCTGATGCACTGACCCAGATGGGTGGCAAATCCACACAACATACGTGGCTATGGGTCATAATCAATCTTCCATATCTTCCAAACAAATCCGGTATTTTGGTCATTTATGGGATTTTCACCAGGGGTCCAGGGTATTGACACACCAGCAGCCATGATTGATCCTATATGCACCTACATGCGGTGTAGTTACGTCCTTATCTCAATCTATGTTGTTGTTTCATCAGTTATTTGTTTGTGTATTTGTATATCGAACCAAATCTATTCTAGATCCAATAGAATTAATCTGAGCTAAATCAAAGCCTATTTATGAAGTTGCCTTTTCTATTGCTATCGATTATCTATCTATTTAATTTAGTTATCAATCCATCCATCTATCCATCTATCCATCTATCAGTATTTGTTCGGATGAATTTGCCATACAGTGTGATATTGTTCCATGGCTGTTGTATTTTCTAATCCCCCATTTTCTTGGATTTTTTGCGGCAGGGATTTTTCTTCGTGTGTCGATGAGGCCTCTCATCAAATTCCTCAATTCCTCGGACCTTTGGCAGAAACTTGAGCTCCTCTGTACATTGTGCTGTCGCAACAGGTGAGCCACAAACCTGGAGGTTGCACAGTGGTAATCCCATTGCTTCACAGTACGCTGAAACCACAGGGCATTGGCAGAGACGTCCTCGGACCCACACTTGCTCTGGCAGTTTAATCAGGAAACCAATGCTTTTCAAGGAACATTTTGATAAGTTCATGAATTTCTGACCTCTAGGTACATTTGTAAAGACGACTCATGGGGCTGTCAGGCTATCCAAACCTACATGTTTGCGTTTAGTTTCAATGACTCGAAGGACTCAAACATTTTCAGACCTGTTTCAGTAAACTCACAATTACATTCATCAAAAATTGAAGGATTTAACGAGGAATTAAACAAAATATAGTTTTAAAATAGAATTTAGAACTTTCACTTTTGTACAAGCATTCCCGGTCATTCTTGATCAGTATCAGTCATTGCTGGACACCACTAACCATCCTGAAGCCACAGCAAATCATTGTTGACCACAACTAAGGGGACGACTCCTCGTAAGTGAGTAAGCAGATTTGGGGGGAGCCAGGAGGGATTGACTCATTGGGGCGATCCCGGGCCCAGGACGGTGGCGACGGCCAGGAAGACACCGTTCCGCGTCGAGCCACCGGTTCCGCGACCATCGATGAAGGCGACTTGCGGATCGTGGCCTCGTGTGGCCTATGCGTGTGAGGTGAGGTGATGGAGATGGCTATGGGTGAATGGTTTCTTATGACATAGGGGTGAGATAATGTTATGACCAGTGGTTATTCGGGTTGATAGTGACACCCAACCATAGACATGGTTTGATGATGGTACACCATGGTGCAGGTTTTTCACCCCCACAAACATATTGGTATGTGACTGTGATTGCTAAGCGATGATGAAGTGATGATTGGTTGATGGTGAATTGATGGTTGATTCACAAGAGAGTTATTACTGGTCGAAAGTCCAAAATTGTTATAAATCATGCTGATATGACTGTGGAAACCAAGGACCAAAAAATGGGCAGTAGTTCACATCCGTACAGTTGGACTGTGTGGTGCATATTTTGGATGTGAACAGCGATGGAAACAGGGTCACCCACAACCCACAACCATGACAGCAATGAAAAAAATGGGTATGGAGAGGATCCATGTCAGTATATTTCTCAACAACTACGTATAATCTGATCCAGTTTTGTAGGTCTCAACAACTACCTATAATTTGATCCAGTTGTGTAGGTGAAATTTCCTGTACATGGTGCATTTATTGAACATTGCGAGCTCGGTCAATATCAAGCAAGTGGGTAGTAGTTCACACCCGAACCAGTGGCTGGTCATTTGGAGGATGTGAATAGCTGGAGTACAGGTCGTTGATCCACAAACACAGGAGCAATGGAAGTGTTGGTTTGAGGTTGACTCCTCAGAGAGAACAACAAAATGACCTACAGTAGCATGTTCCCGAAATGTTTTTGGTTGGTTCATGGTCATTTCTTGGTTGAAGCTAGTTGTGGACAGCGCAAATTTGATTTTTTTTAGCCATGCTTCACACGCGATCTCAACCTGACAACCTGATTTGTTGGCTGTTTGTTTGTTATCATTTGCATGAACGGAAACAACCAGCTAAATCTTAAGACCAACTTTAGGGAACATACTGTTGGTAATGCTGCTCGTATACCACTGCTTTAAAGAACTCAAATTGATGGTGACCCTCAGCAAGTAGTTTCAGCGCTTCGAACTCTCACCAAGTTGATGGCAAGACCAACTGTTGCAGATCAATGGCTTTTTGATGCGATGGGGCTATGGGATGCACTAAGCATATTCAGAACCAAAGCCATTGTAGTTAATATAGCGTTCATGTGTGCATATCCCATCAGACTAGTTTGCAAGTTTGATCTTTAATGTGAATTGGATATTGAACCACCGCCGTTTACATGTCATGTAGATTGAATTGTGCACACACCGTCTAAAACTCCGAAAAACTCCGATGATTTGCTTGATCTGGTTCGTACGTCCAGCTCCAATGTATCACATGAATTCATCAATGTGCATCAGTTCTCGAGATGATCACCTGTATGGCTAGTCACATGGCTAGTCACATGTCTTCCGAATGCTTCCTATTAGTGCTGCTGAAGTTTTCCTAAGACATGGTACTTTCATGTGCTTTCTTAGATCATCAATCGGCACCTACCTTAGTCCACACAGTTCACACGGTAGCAGGGCTGGCCAACCCTTGGGACTTCGCCACGGGATGAGCAGCGCAGGGAACCCTGATTTCGAGCCTCCGCAGAGATCGCTTCGACCCGACCCCCGGCACAGCGCGGATCACTGGTTGGTGGCTAGGAGGGAGCGTGCTGGGGAGCCAGGGGTATCCATATATTTCCATATATTTCCATATATTTCCTGTAAGGGGGAGCGATTTGGAGCTACCGAGTGCCCAAACCCAATGGGAATTGTGGATGTGTTTCTGGCTGATTACTATGCCTGATTTTTTTAGTTGCTGGTTGGGAGTTGGTGGTTTCATGTGGTTTATTGTTGCTGGTTTATTTTGAGATGCCTGGCTACGCTGACATTTGTAAAGCTGTATGACAAAATTGTGACACTGCAGTACGAATGTTGCTTGAGTATAGCAAGTGGCTACATCCTTTCTAGTGGTTCATCACAACAAATTATGCGGGAAATATCACTAATGCTTGGTAAGAAAAGGTAACTCAAAATGTTCAACGATTCCATCAACAATGGAAAGTTGAACCCCCTGGAAGAGGCTACAAGACCGTCCTCACCATGAGATGTGTTGACCTCAACAACTCTGGCTTTCTTGCCACCAATGGCTGCCATTAATTTTATATCAATAGGACTTCACCATTGATTGATTATGATTTGTGGTTTGAAGTATATTTCGTAATTAGCTGTAATTGATTTACCCAACTTCACAGTTTTTTACGGAACGCAGAACCATTGGATGCCATTGCTTGCGGGGTTCAGCATCTACAAGATCCGGCAAGTGACCAATGGCAGCCGTGTTGATTGCATCACGGATCCCATGGATAGATGGTCTCCTGGTTTGGTACTTGGATGCACCCAATGCTTGCATTGGGCCCACAAGCATTTTTTGATGGTGCTGACATGTCATGACCCATATTTCTGTGGATAAAAACCTTCCATATTTTGTTTTTTGAGATCGTATGACTGCCAGTGATTGTCACCGGTTGCTGACTGACCCAGCGTCTACCCATAGGATGCAGTGAAGAAGAAGAACGAGCTTTGGGATGTGTCTTGGACTGCGCTTGCAACATTTTCTTGACCTGGTCAGGGGACAAGGAGCAAAGGCTTCAGAATGGCTATTGATGTCGCTATAGTGAAATACTGAACTTCAAAACCTGCAAATATAGCACTGATGGCTTTACAACTAGTTTCTGAAGAACACATCTACTGCTTATTAATGTTAAGTTATATGACTATATATTTGGTTTATTGTTTCACGGTGCCTGATAAGGTAAACAGTGGTTGATTTTTACAACGATTGATTGTGGTAATGTCCGCCTGTCATGGTCCTTTTCGGTTGCCGTGAGTTTCGGGGGGTACTCCTTGACAACGAGTGACACTTTTCGCAGCGGTGATCAGCGGTTTTTGGGGATGATTTTTTGGGGTCAATGGTGTGGTTGTCGTGAGAGTGGTAGGGGTTGCTACCCATAGCCAGGGATGTATTTGGGCGTTGGCATGTGCGTTCATCTCCAGTCTGTCAGCAGCACACACTACAGTACCACTTCTAATTAAACAAGAACCAACCACCTGTCATCTTGATGAAATGTCCCTAGTTGATGGTGGGTCAATGTTTGTATTTTTTTACTACCATTGAGGATAGTTGGATGATTAGCTGATATTTTCTTATTAAGGGTTCAAAGCACCAACCAGATATAACTTAGTCAACTCATGATTGGCCTTGCTGGCCAGCTGTACCACCATACTTTCGGTTTTCGCCGGTGCTTCTATAACCCTTCCATGTCCGATGCTTGTTGGCCCGACAATTTTTTATGGTGACGAGGATAGCTGGCTGTTTGATTGCTCGGTGTGACGATTTGCCAGTTCTCTCGTCAGCTGAGGAAGAGTCCAGAGTTAGCAAGGCTTGACAACACCCATGTGCAAGTCCTGTTGCTCATCTCAGAAATGCCACTGCCAAGGCATTGCTCGAGACCGATCAAGTCATGATTGACTTGACAGACAGGGCCGAAGAATTTGATTGGAGGCTTGCCCTTAATCTGTCAAAGCGATCTCAGGTAGTAGCTTCTCACAGGGACCTGTCATTGCAAGGAGATCAATCAGGCTTTGCTTGGAGATTATTGGCGATTCAAGACCAACAGACTGTTTCACTTGCAAGGGTTCCATATATAGCGACTTTACACAAACGTCTCAAATCAGCCGTGCTGTTCTTTCCTCGTTCTTTGGCTTGTTGACTTTGCTGTCATTTTTTCTTATGAACCTCAGGCACTGGAACGTAATCAGCAGATTTTTGTTCCAAAGGGAGGGACCATGGCGGCCATTTTGGTGGAGGACATTCTGCTGATGGCAGGATGCTGCCTGGATAGTTCAGTCTTGCCATGATTTGCTGCCAATGAATCAGTCGGTCCATGTGATTTAATCCTCAAGCTGGAGCAACCGTCATCAGCCATGATTTTGGGTCCTAGTTTTTCTTCAACCAAGTGACCGTATGATGGTCACATGATCAGGATTGTTGCCAAAGTTTGTATCTGTATCCCAATTTTCATTTGCACATATATCAGCTGGATGAACGTCCCATGCAAGACGATCCTGTAATATAGAGACCTCAGGTATGACAGTACCTTCTGACTCACACTTGTTTTCACCCGTTTTCACCCGTGTGGTGATCCCCAGGTTTAGAAACATATCCTGCCATCCTTCTCCAATGCACAGCTTAGGAGAGCGTACCTGCGAGGGATACCCAAGCTCACCAAGGAGACGACTGCTGGGTTTGCCTGTGCGGTGGTTTGGATTGAATGATCCATTGCTGAGTCTATCCTCAGGTGCCAAGCCATGCAGCATCTTCAGGTTTTGAGACCTGGGAATGGTTCATGGTTACAACTTTGTGACCACGCCTTGAAAAAATGAAAGCCCCGCATGGTGAATAGCTGGACATCATCATCTAGACTCTACATAGACAGAGATAGTTGCCATCATCTCAACATAGGGATTAGACACTACTAGCCACCAGAGGCCAGAGAAGTTTTTAGGTACCCTATATTTCAGTAAACAGGCAGCTCCGCTGCATGTCTCGTGTTTCCCAGGCTGTCAGTGTTAGTGGTATTTCACTACTGGAGGTCATTATTCCCTTCAAAATCGACCGTGATTATATAGTATTTACAAGTTAACCTCTGACGAAGTCATTCCTTATTTAGTCCAAACCATTATGCATGATTAGTTCCTTTCGATTGAGTGGATTATTTCCCCCATGGTTGTTGGTTCTCGGTCATTACCATTAGCAACTGCCATCGCTTTTTTATAAAAGCATGTCATCTAGTATGTTGCTACTATTTTCTGTACATCTATTGGTTAATTGATAGCATAGTATGTTACGATCCGTATCGCGATGTGGCATTCTCTCATGATCATATTTTACCACCAGGAGCTGGTTATATTGTTTCTCGAGCGTACCTTCTACTTGCTCAGTCTCGAATTACTAGTAATGTCTATCATACATACCTACAAGTCATCAAATTGTTAAATGCATGTGTTGTTACTACTCAGTGGTGGGTTAATCGTTAAGTTACACTTACCTTTCAGTTGCCTTGTCTCTGGTTACCTAGAGTGCCCATAGCATCCCATATCTCTATATATGATGATTTCTCAAAACAAGGGAGCCAAAAAAAGGTTGCTTTACTACTACTAATGGTTGATATTGGATGATTTGGGGGTCCCCTAACACCCAATTAACTATAGTCAACTACAACAAAGTATATTTCAAGCTTGTAGTTGTTAGTTGTAGTTGACATTTATTGCTTTATAGTCAACTACTATTGGTTTGCCATTGATTGCTTTCAAGCTTGGCATCTCTCAGCCCTGCAACTTCGCAGGAGCTGGTGGAGGATGTGCAGAAGTTCACGGGTGAACTGCACAGGACAGCCGCTGAGCGAGTTTCTGAGCGCACCGTTTGGTGGTTGATATGAAGAATAGATATGGTGGTTTCTCAAAATTGGGAACCCCCAAAATTGGATGGTTTATTGCTATTAATGATTAATAGTGGATGATTAGGAGGTACCCCTATTTTGAGAAACACCCATATGGATTAGTATGGATAGATATGGATGAGAATGATGGTCAATGATGGTACTTGTCGATGCTGTTTTTTTTGAAGGTGAGAAGGGTGAACAATCGTCAGCAACGACAAAACAATTGTTTTTCAGGAACGGATGGCGCAGTTCGATAATTGTGTATGCAGGCCATACTGTAGCCAAGAACAACTATCAAAAACGACAGCACGGTTGATTGCTAAGTGTAGAGTGAAGCATCAGGACAATCGGTCAACAATTTGCCTTATCAAAAACGACAGCACGGTTGATTGATAAGTGTAGAGTGAAGCATCAGGACAATCGGTCAACAATCTGCCCGCTTGAATTGTGAGTTGTGAATTGTGGCTTTAAACCAGGAGGGAGTACCGATAGTTAACCTTAACCATCAACTGAGACATTTTAGGCGGAATCTGATGCTGTGGCTCTCCATAAATCAGCTAATGTTATCCAGCACTTGCTAGAGAACGAATTGTGTTGGATGTGCACAATCCATGGCTAAAGCGTTCTGGGTAAGAGATGGGGCCTGCTCCTTGTGATGGCCTTGGTGAGGGTACAACAAATGCTTCAAAGTTCATCGTGCATGTTGAAGCTTTGCAGTGGTTTCAATCATGTTCATGTCACCGGCGCGCAGCTGCATTCTGAAGAAACCGATCTTGGGCAAAGCGTTTGGAGTTGTGGTTCCCCATCAATACGCTAATTTTGTGGTTCAACAGTTCCCCATCCCATAGTTTCTCACCCAAACTCCTGCAGTTGAGGCGATGTTTGGAATTCAAAAGTCCTTTTTTGGCTCCTTGTCTCATACAATACTTGTTTTTTTTCCATCCGTACCTGGAATTGTTGAACATTTGCGACATATTTGTTTCGTGATGATTGAAACCATTAGTCGCTTGAACCAATGGAGATGTTCGTCGAACATATCAGCTTGTAATCTTGTGCAATATGGCATTCGGCTTGCTCGAAATTTGGGCATTCTTGGCGGCACGGACAGTCTTGACAAAGCTACAGAGTAGAGTTAGCCAGGTTAGTCAGAGTGCCGAGACATGTCTTCTAACAAATGCGGCACAGCATACATACCAGCAGCGTGTGCAAGAGCCGGAGCAGCCAACAACAAGTAGCATAGAGACAGTTGAATAGAATTAATTCAACTTGCAAAGTGAGGGTCCGGTCCAGTGCTTTCTTGTGTAAGATTTGGTTTTTCACTATTCATGTCCTTGTTGATTATAGAGAGGTGTAATATTTTGCCACCTCACTTTCACCACCTCAGTTTCACCACTGGGATTCTGCCACCATTTGGACCTTGCAAAAAAAGCGGAAAGAGGTTTTCACGGTCAAAACTGGTATCACTGGAAGATCCAGGCATCCTTGGCCACATCCAAGTTGTCCTAAACTCTTGGGTAGCACTATCCGTGAATATTTGTGATAAAGAAGTTGCTGGCAAAATCTGACCATGAATCAAAAGAAAGTATTGTAGCAACACCTGAATACCTTGAGCCCAGTTTCATGGGATTTCATGGCGTACACCGTTGAAGTTTCCTAGGACATGGTTAAGTCGAAGCCGCAACAAAAAAAGCAGCGACAATGGCAACAACAACAACAACAACAACAACAACAACAACAACAACAACAACAACAACAACAACAACACTCATAATAACAACGGGTTTCCTTATCAAGGACTGCCCGATGCAACTGGACGCACTGTCCGCGATTCCATTTTGTGGCAACCACTCAGCGTGGCCTGGCCGACGGATTGGGGGCATTGGGGGCATTGGGGGAGCCCCAATATTCCATGAGAACATGGCCATGGGTCAATATTAATCAACCAACTAATGGGGATTTCCACCAACAATAAGAGGGAAAACAATGGCTAACAGGGGGGAACTAGGGGTACGGGGTTTTGACCCACAGCCACATGTTTGCCAAACATCACCATCTTAAGCTCTTTGGAATCATACACACATGGCAAGCCATGTATATCCATAGAATGCCAGTCATGCATGAGATATTACATATGCTGACCTTCCCATGACATAGTTGTTTATGTTGTGAAGAAAGAAGACATGATCAATAGCAGAAACAAAAACTACAGCTGACCAGAGCAGTGATATTTTGACTGGCAATGGAAGGGCTTTTTGACCGCTGTCATGTCCCTTGTATTCAGGATTTTGGCAGGCCAACAGTATCCAACAGTGTTGGGCAAGACATGATATCAGGAACACAGTGTATAACTTGAAAGAACCAACAAATATTGGCTTGAAAGAACATGAAGTTGGTAGGCTCATGTTCCAACATTTGTTGACCACCTGGTTTTGTAGGCGAGCCAGTGGAACTCCTTAAGCAACGCCACTTCCGACTCGTGTTCCAGCCAAGTTGCTAGCACTTCAACTGATCTCCCAACTTTCTGACTCAATGGGTCCAGAGCCATAGAGGACCGACCATCCCTTAAGATCATTTGTTGGGAAACTCACATGTTTCTCTGATATGATACCCACAGGGTAACCTGTTTGTTGGTAGAAGTCATTAGTTATTTGATGTGAAAATCACATTGATTTGTTGGGAAACAGGGTACCCTGTTTGCTCTTCTTCTGAGATGCTAGGTTATGTTGCTTGAATGCATTTGTCACATTTTGCTACCCACAAGCATTCTCCACCACTAGCTCGGGATGTTTGCCAACAGTTCTTCGCCATCACCACGCTCTCAGAAATTTGAGAAACATCCTGGCAGAAAGTAACTATGAATGACCACGGCGCACCTTTGTTGAGATATGAACAGAATAGTAGTCCAGCAGAAGATATTTTTTCCGATTTTGGACAACAGAACCGGCATGACCCACAGAGGCCGGTGACAGTAGGGCGTACTTTGAAGTTCCCCTGCTGCGTTTGTCAACCTTCGGACAAGCGAACGCATCTGACCAAATAGCGAGTGATTCTAATGATGCTAAGACAATCCCTTCAAAATGTTTTCAATGACTAGGGTGGCCAAGTTTCAATCGGTTAACCAATGACTATGTCAATGAGTCAATGAGTACATATGATTACCAACATTTGTAATAACCAAGCATGAACGAACATACTCGAAATTGCAAAGTTTCAGAGACCGCTTAAGCAGTCATACCAGGGTTTCCATGATGACTCGCTCATGATGCTGTTTGAAACGGTGTGATTTGCCATAGATTCGAGACCTATTTGTCAATAGTTGTGCCGACGTATCGCTAGCTTTGGTTTCTTATAAATCATGTTAGGTTCTTTTGACTTTGTGAGTATCGAAATCCAGGAATTATGATGCCATCATGACATGAAGTCGCAGTGGTTGTGTAGTTGCCACACAGAGTTCTTGTGTGGCCTCCATGGGCGTTTCCAGCACCAGATGTCACCAAGGATTACGCATCCTGTTGTCGCAACACTCCAGCGGGTGCGCTGCTTGCGCTGCTTGCGCTGCTGGTCTGTGGGAAGCCGCCTCGCCCGCCATCCACTCTTCATGTTGTTGTGAGCTGTATCACTACTAGGCTAACTAGGTTTACTTTAGAGTCGTTTAGAGAATTGGATTACAAGAATAGATATCTTGCAACGATTTGGTATCAAGGTTCAGGTGATTTCTCCGGCGGTTGCTTTATCTTTTGCAACCGTAAGGGCGTTTTGTGATGGCTCACCAGCTATGTGTTTGTGGTGTGTGTGTGTGTGTATGCGTAGACCAGGCTACAGGATGGCATGGGCCCTCATGGGCACTGACGGAGAAAACTGGCTGAGCCGTTGCATTTTCACTAGGTCACTATGTTTTCGAGGGCTTGTTTTCTTTAGGTCGAGCATGCGCAATTTCCATATGTTTTTCAGATTGTCCTATGTTTTTGTTTATTATATGTATACCACTCACACACACAATATTTACATGATTGCATAGACTTTATATATATCAGCTTGCTGTTTATCTATATATTTTTTTAACTTATATATATATATAAATGCCATTATGTAGCCACATATTCTGTACATATATCATGTAGGTAAATATTATATATACATACATATATATATATGTATCATTGCTTTTGTAGATACATAATCATGTATGCATGTATATGTATCTATCTATATATATATATATATAGATCATGTTTGTATGTTTACACTTGTACGTACACATACACGATTCTATTCGTATAAAAGTTATGCATTGTTTGTGTTGAAATACATCGTTATATTATATATGTATATATATATATACATATGTGGTATGTATATGAACGACTGAGTCTAGTCCACCCCTGGTCCTGGGACATATCTCGCCAGCTTCTCACGGGGCAGGAAATGCGTCCTGATATACGAGGATCTTCATCAAAACTTCCTCTCGATCGAGGAAGATGACTGTCCCGCTGAAAGCAGTTTGAGGGAAATGCAACCAGGGGAAACACCCGCACCAGGGTTGAAAAGTTCATAAAAGCAATCAAGTGAAACAATCAACAGCGCAAATTCGGCATTCTAAATTGAACAGATCAGCAGGCCTGCGTAAGGAGGACCTTCATCTTCGATGGGCTATGCAGGGGCAAACCAGAGGCCCAAGATCAGAGAATCAATCAGGGCGTTTTTGGCCTAGCCAATTGAGCCAAAGATTTGTATTTGTTACACAAGCACAATGCTCGCTGTATGTCCGCAAATGTTGCATACGTTAATTTTTTCACCATCCACCAATTTCGCTTTAGTTGGGTGATATCTAACTCTAATACGGGAGATACGTTGTGCTTATGACCAATCATGATTTTTGCTTGCCGGTGTACCGCCATGATTAATCTCAAGGTAGGATTAAAAAAAACAGCTGTCTAAAACACCCTTTGGGGTTCCAGATTCATGTAATACTATATTTTCAAGAACAGCAAAGATTCTATTGATTTTCAGGCACATTATCTAGAAGTGATGCCCAAATTGCAGTTTTTTCGGGACTCCCAGATCTTGTTGGCCTCACTGAGGAGGTAGAGAAGATGGTTTGTAATCTGCCTGCAGCAATGGTGTCATGATGGCAGCAGGTATTGCCAGAATGCATTGATCATTATTGATGATATGGCTGTGGGTCAAAACCCCGTACCCCTGGTTCCCCTATCATTAACCATTGTTTTCCCTATAGTTTGTTGGTGTTTATCCCCCATTATTGGGTGGTTAATATTGACCCATAGCCATATTTTATGCTCATGACTATTTGTACTGGTCCTTTGGTCAATGCTCATTGGTCATAACCATTGTACTGGTTATTATAACCATTGATCATGATGATGATTGATCATTATTGATGATATTTAATGCTCATGGTTATTTCTACTGGTCCTTTGCCACCCCAGGAGCAACCACATGCGGACCGTTGTCCGACGCCCAAACTTCCAAAGCCTCGAGAACGAGACGTTGTCGAAGCCTACGGGGGATCCTTGGCGAGGTCCTGGTGCCACGGGGGTATCGAAGAGTCCCTGAAACTTATCGGAAGCGGCTGGTTTTAAGCTTGATCAACCCAACAAATCCAAGATTTCTTTGGACTTCAATTGACTGAAACCATTTATGGACGTGAGCTGGGGAAGGACAGTCTGATTGCATTTGTTATCAGACTTCATTCTTCACAGTTACCAGTTGTTATACGAAGTGTCTACAATGGTCGTCATCTTCATCGTCATCCTCATCATCGTCGTCATCACCATCACCATCACCATCACCATCACCATCATCATCATCATCATCATCATCATCATCATCATCATCATCATCATCATCATGATGTTCGTGTTCATGTTCATGTTAATCACGATCAGCAGCAACACTATCATCCACATCCATCACTTGTAATCAACATCCTACTCTTCCACGATTGCTTTTGTGCTTCCTCCAAGAGTACTTCCTTTTTGCCACGCTGAGTGGCTGTAGCCAACTTGTCAGGTTTCCATGTCTTCTCCCTGCCCAGCATTACCCGCTACCTGACAAGCCATGAATTGTGGGAACCCACTGGCAGGGGGGGGCCCCCCCAGATGTGTCCACTTGGGATACCTTGCGGCATTTGTGCGGCACCATGCCTGCCCAGCCTCAGATCTCAGGAAATTGCTTCCACATGCGGAAGCTGAAGAACCAGCTGATGAACGACGCCGCCAGCCGCTTGGAAGCACCTTGAGACGATCAGCCAAGACCTGGCGTAGCTACTGGAGCTGCATACAGGCTGTCGATTTGCTGCTTCCAATTTATCCATAGCCTTTCAGCTTATATGAACTTCCGATAGGCATAGGGTATAGAACTTAACTGGAAGTACCTATTCACCATGAAATTTATTTGGGATAATAGCCAATTTGACAGGGAACACAATGGTTGATGACCGTACACCGGAAAAAAGCGGTTTGACTCACAGCCAGATAAGCTTTAAGGCTATAATTAAGATAAGAATCTTGGAGTGACCTATATGTTGAGTTTCTTTATCAAGACAGTGATTCTATGAGTGGAGCTGGTTTTAACGGCTCATTTGTTGCTGGTTTCTTTGTGGAGATTAGGGGTCATCAAATCACCGGCTTTTCCTCAAGTGACCGAGATGTTCATAGGCTCTATCCCTTCAAGAAAGGGGTCCTTCCAGTCGAGTGTGTTGCGGATGGGCAATCAGCTGAGCCGCGGTGGTTTTGAATAAACTGTAAATCAGTTTGAAAACCATTCCCTGTGCACATGGATTTTCACCGCATAGCCAGCTCATATCCTACTATTTGTTCCCAAGTTTCCGTGTTATCCAGAAGTTCCACTGTCCATTTGCCAACCAAATGGCTTGACTGGAGATTTGTCCAGAGACTTCCCGGAATTGATAGCTGCTTTACAGATATCCAATCAAGCCGTAGCCCAGACACGAACAGGTGGATAGAGAAGTTGAAGATCCAGTTTGTCTTGTTTGATGCCTATTGATTGTTTTGTTGATGCTTAGTTTTTTGATCCTGCACCTCACGTGAAAGGATGTGAGACACATGAGCCGCATTTGGCACTTGTTTGCCCCATTCAGAACAATATGAAGAAACAGTAAAAAAGGTTTGGCACAAAGTGGACTTGATCTTCTCCGAAAGTTGGTGACGAGGGTTGCAGCAAAGAGCATCAAAAATATCAAAATTACATTCTCATGGTACGGAGGTGCATCAACATGGGCTGAGCAGCAACACTTCAGACAGAATTAAACAGGAATGTGCTAGCGGTCCACTATATTCATCAGAACCCTGGCGTGTTGTCAAGTCCGTAAGCCCTAGCACGTGTCGGGAATGTGGCGCACCTTGCGGGTGCGTTTCTGTCAGTTTTTCAGAGAGCTCCGTGGGAGGCCTGACAAGAAATGTTGCGAGAACCAACCAGGAAAGAAGGACATGGTGTCATGGTAGCAAAACCACAACCAACACAGACTGTCACCAATCGTGTCTTCGGTGCACACACGAAAGTAACAAGTCGTGGAAATTACAGGACGAAATCAACTTCAAGCATATTGATGAGCAGGAAACAGAATACTTTGTGCATCCACAACACTTCGTCACAAGCACATTGAGGAAACTCAAGATTCAACCTTCTACACCCCAGCATCACGCAGGAAAACACTACAATTTTCAAATTCCCAAATGGTTTATGAGACATGTGACATGTGCATTAAATGTAGAATTATGTCAACATGATGCCATCTCATGAACTCTCACGGACCATTTTTCCACCCGTTGGATAACAAGTTCGGTGACAAACAATTGAAATGCAAAAAACGTGAAACAACCACTGTGAGAGCTCAATTTTGCCACATATATGCACATGCAAACAAGACATCCAGTCTGAGGAAGCCTACGTCCCCAAGCGTATATCATCGTAAATCTATTTTAGATTCAGATTTATTTGTATGGTTATATTAGTCTCTTCATTTCTCTTCATACAAATATATCGAAATGTGTGTGTGTGTGTGCGTGTGTGTTTAGACATATTTGTTTCTACTTGTAACATCTGCAGCCCGCTGCTCAGTGAAGTTCAAAGACGGGGAGACGTTCAAAGACCTCGTGCCTCGGCGCCGAAGTTCCAAGGGAACTTGGGAACTGGACTCTGTATTGACCCAGTGATAAGTGCCATGATGATCCATTGGTGTTTGTCTTCGTGGTCAATCATGTCACTTGGCCATTAATGGTTTTTGTATGTTTTTTTTTCGTAGTTATGATAAGTGTGATTCCGTGTTTGCCTGTATTGACACGTTGTAGACATACTATCAATGGCCCACTACCATCACCAGGCGTCAGTGGTTGAGACATCGATAGTGAAGGTCAGGGTGGATTGTAGGATGGTGGTTGTGACGGTATAGTTCGACCATGCCAAACACATCCAAAGCACGACAGCAGATGTTTTGGGTTTTGTATGAAAGTTGGCTCATGCTGGCATATCAACAGCTGCCTACTGGTTGGACATTCTGTGATTTTCATGTTTGTTTACAGACTTACCGTTCGATGTCATACATACATGCCTACAAACAGTGGGTGGTCTATCATCAGGAGCGACCGTCCATAGTCGTAGTCCACGTCCAATCATTGCTGCTGATGGTTTAGCAAGGCCATTTTGGTCACTATCAGATAGATATTGAAATATGTGTATCATGTGACAGGTCGACATCTCCAGCATTTGTTGCTTCGTCACCATCCTGCAAGCTACCAACTAGCACTCTATACATGGACTACTGATATCGATGAATGCTGTAGTCAGATGTATCCAGACCTGTCGAGCATTCATAGTGACAGTGGCAGTGGCAGTGGCAGGTCCTGCGTTGTCCCAGGTGAAACGCTGGTTGCGCGTTGGGAAGGATCAAAGCCTGTTGGATGTGGCCCGGTCCAGGCCTCCGCAACGACGCTGGTGGATGGTGTGCGGGAAGCCGTGTGGCGAAGCTCTGGTGGCTGTCATGGCTGGTGACATGGCATTTTTTCATGGATTTAGAATGATTTATTGCCACTTTCCGTTGCTCATAACTAGGGTAAGTATATAGTAGTAACATGGGAAGTTTCGCCAACCTTTGGTTGGTTGCTTCAGCCGTAGGCAATCAAACAACTTGATAATGATGAACCAACAGAAATCATCAAATTTATATAGCTAGCTGGGTCAGTACTAACTATCCAAAAGCCATGGGTACATCTGAACATCCCAGCAGGTCGATGAGTATGGTCTTTTTATGTCTGGGATGTGAAGAGACAGAGGTACAGGCTATTGACCAAAGCCGTTGTTTCAGATCTATATACATACCTGGAGCTTCATTTGTTACACAAATTTTGGTATCACTTTGGTAAAGAATGAAAGTTCCGACTTTGTTGTCATCATGTTTAAATTACCTGGAGCTTCATTTGTTACACAAATTTTGGTATCACTTTGGTAAATGCCCGGTTGAAGAGAAATGGTATCAATTAAGATAAAAGTGCTCGAATAAGGGAAAAGTGCTCGAACCCTTCCTGCCCATTCCCTGACCAAGCACAGTTGTGCACAACATGCGCACCATCCACGTGATCAACAAGGCCAACGCCTTTTTTGCGCATGGGGCCTCAGCTCTAGTGAACAGATTGCTTTCCATATGCAAGCCTCCACTGGCGCCTGTACAGCGCCAATGCACGGGTGATCGTGCGATCAGCGGCTCGTTGGGGGGAGGTTCGTCTGGAGATGCGGGAGATCCTCCCGATAAAGTCTTCATCACTCCAGGTCATCCATGTAGAGATCGACAGGAACCATTGGGCGTCAGGGTAGAGCTGTAGAGCATGCTTAATGTCCAGCCTTGAACCATTGATGCATGAAACATGGGGCCCCATATGCAGAGTCTGAACCCCCCAAAAAAATTGTTTAGGCAAGAGACGCTAGATGGCACATCATGTGCAACTTCGGCCTCACCTTGAACAGTTTGTACCCAGCCCTGGCTGTCAAGCTGGATAAAGTTGAGTAGCCATCCTAAGATGGTTTGTGCACCTTCCAAATCATGCTGAATTAGTGGAAAGGGGAAATTGAAACCCACAAGCACCATCATAAACCCACAAAATTGTTCAAGCCAAAGGCGAGAAGCCGTGAAGATGAAACCATCTCTCACCAGTTTCTCTGCATCAGACCGCGGCACCCATAGAGAAGATGAATACTGCAACCTCCAAAATCGGTTGATGGCGTTAGAGGTCCACCGAAGCACGTCCAACATGTCATTGAAATGAAATCCCTCAGCCAGGCGGCGGCTGGGGCACTGTCCACTGACAGCGATCCCAATCATAATTGGGCCACAATTGACATTCCTTTGGGTAACAAGGCGTTGGGGCTTCACCACAACAACCACGGTACCAGAGCAGCAGCAACAGAAGCAAGATCAACGTCAACCAATACTACTACAACAACAACTATTATTGCAACTACTACAATTCTACCATTCGAAATATTATACAACTCCTCGACTACTAGAACCAGATAACCATAAGAACAGCAAAATTAACCACAGCCATTCTAGCGAGTGTCCCGAAACGTTGCCGGGCATTGGATGATCTCTTCATCCAACCAAGCCGAGACCACGGCAGCATCGTGCCCCTTGCCAAGGCCTGCCGGGTAGCCTTGGAGCCTGAGGCAGAGGCACGCTTGCAGCAAAAGAAGTTAACATAATCGGTCAGCCAAAGAGGTGGGTTGAAAAAAGCTTTACTTGTTAAAGGCAGTCCAGGAACGATCTTGGAGGAAGTTTCAAAGAACTGAAGCTAAACTCGGTGATAGAAGTAGATTTCTGATGCGCTGTGCAATAAGCCATGAAGCGAGCATAGGCAGTCTTGAAGAGGGTTTCTATGTCCGAGTTGCCAAACCATCCCATGTGCATCAAGAGAACAATGCTAGATCCCAAAAAACTTTTCCCAATGCCTTCAATGGCATATGTATGGGCCGGGTCAATCCGAACACATTTTGGGTCATCACCTGTGGGAAGGTTCCGCAAAGGGCTGCGCCACTCTGGTTTAAAAACATTCCCTGGATGATGGTCAGCAGGTTTTTTGTTCCACAGTAGCATGCGAAAGGGGGGACCACTGGTTTATTTGCGAAAGCGGGGAAATCAACAAAAACTGCAAATAATCTAGCGGTAATCTAGTGGCTGGAACCTGGCAACGATGGCATTTTTGATTGCAGTTGTAGCCTCGACTCAGCCCCATTGACTGCCGCAGAAACGGCCAATCACCTTTGACTCCGACAGCCACGAACCTGTAGAAGTAATTGGTTTCGTTGTATTCGACCTCAGCGGCCATTTCTATATTGGCCACCCAAGGTTGGACATGTTTGGAGCGCTATCCAACTTTGGTTTGATGCTACAAGCAAAGCAACCGTGATTCCATTCTGGTAGAGCCCCAGCAGGTCTGAAGCCAAGTCATTCAGAACATCGTCCAGATTACGGTGGGAATACGGCGCAGGGAGAATCGTGTAAAGCATTCGGCTGCACATCGATGACCTGGGCCGTTTCTGCAAAATCATGGTGAATCAATTCTTGCAAGTAGCCTGCGCATCATCACGCATAAAAACTGTATAATTCATTTTGCTAAGACCCAATCAATGAAACACGATTGAGATATGACCTGCTAGCCCAGAAACCCTTGCATGTTGCTCCTGAACTTGTTGATCGGTATGATGGTTTGAACAGACAAGACAAGCACCGGCCGCTTCAGGCGACCTCTGCCCTCGTCACCATGGAGGGCTACAGGAATCGCCGTCCTCCAGGCCTTTCTGTTGGGAAAGTCGCTGAAGAAAGTGAAAGCGGGGTCGGTACTCTGCCATTTTTCCCAAAAGTCTTCCAAATAGTCACCAAAAGCAATTGAATGTGTCAACTCTCTTCCTCCCAAGAAGTGATGGCCACCCTTCGAAAAACTGCATTTGACCCAATCAGAAGGCTTGAGAACAGGGTACTTCACAAAAGTTGCTGGTCTTTTCTTGGAGCTACGCCACATTGTTTCCACGGTGGTGACTTGCACTGGTAGCATCCGCCTCCCCCGACGAATCGCCCCATGCAAGTTTCGACATATGTTTCGATCATGCTTCGATCGGCCACATCGGGCCAGTAGCCGCATCGGGGGATCAAAAACACCTCAGCTATGTGTTGGATTGTTTGGCAACTTGGGCCACCAAACCAAAATCTATAATGACAAGTAGAATTTTTGCTGCCGAAAATCCGTGTTTCAAATCTCTTGCGTTGGTTACCCTCGCCAAACGCACGACTCTGGCAGCTGACTCTGCCTCAAAAGATGACCAAAGATACTGGGATCAGAGTCAAAACAAGTTGCGTTGCCAACTTCCTGGAGAAACATGTGTGGTTAATTTGACGCATAGTCTTTAATGAAGTTGAGCCACTCCATCCTCAAAACCAACCAGGAATTCCTCAGCAAGGTCATCATCATCGTCATCATCGCTAGCAGAATCACAGCGATTTCCTGGCCAGGAAGAAGCTGCACGAACTGCGGGCATGAATGCCCGGTGTCCAAGTCTAGCCTTGAGCTGGGATACGAGGAGGAACTGCATCATCAAATGAAATACCTGCGGGGAGATTCTACTTTCATAAGGTACGGAATTGAGGAATGCTCAAAACTCAAAACAGTATGATCATCAGTTCATGCACGCAGCTTTGCTAGAAGTTTGTTTTCTCAGCGCGCTGTAACCCCATGAGCGCTTCCGGCTTCATCTACATCTGGCTGGCCTAGCTGACATCTGCGTATATGAGACCATGATTGCTTGGAGATCTGGATTGGGGTGCCAAGATAAGATCTAAAAACTAGCAAACACGATATGATCACTAGGGTATGTGTGGTGAGCCTATCGAACCCCATGTTTCACAAGTAAAAGCATAGCGCAACAAAGATCTCATATTGACAAAATTGCCAGCCAGGTCCCAAAAGAGAGCAAAGAGGCATGGGTCAATATAGCCATGCCCCAGTTGAACAACACTAGCCGCATGTCCTCACCAGATCTACTCTAATCACCGTCGGTCTTTGGTTTCTTGGCCTTCCTCTTTGGCCGGGCTTGATTGCTCGATGGGCGCTTTGGACGAGCGCCCCCAGCACCACCAGGCTTGGCACCTGCTGCTTTGGGCGCAGGCTTGAAAGACCTGAGGCGAGCAAGGGAAATCGCGAGGGCGACTTCGAATCCAGTGAATGTCATATCAGTTGCTACACTTGGAATTTGTAATGCTGAATCTAGTTTTACTGCAGGCCTGGCTCTCAAAACCAGATTCCCCAAAGAGACATCCGCACGCGTCACTTGGGAAAAGGTGGCCAGAAGCTTCTTCTTATCTTCAGGCCTGCATTAAAGGTGGCTGACGGTATGCTATAGATTATTTGAAGGTTATATGAGCAAAGATCTTGAATCATCTTGATATAAATGTTTAGGCCTGCTGGATCTGTTCACGGCAGTGTCTTGTTGGGTTTCCTCCATGTCTTGGTACAACTTCTTCATGGCATCGACTTGCTGCTGAATTGCTTTTGCATGCCTGGGATTCGGGATCTTGAAAAACAAGTGTTCATGGCTAAGTGTTTATGGATGTGCCAGTCATGCACGCGAAATCAAAAACACAATCATTCAAGTGCCGCGGGAAAATGGGAAATGAGGCGTGGGCTCTTGCGCAGCTGTGGTCCCCAGACCTTTCAACTTTTCCTGCACACAATAACCCACAGTTGATTGGATACTTCCAGGGTCGTTCAAACATGTATATATGCACAGTGCCAGTCATGCACGCGAAATCAAAAACACAATCATTCAAGTGCCGCGGGAAAATGGGAAATGAGGCGTGGGCTCTTGCGCAGCTGTGGTCCCCAGACCTTTCAACTTTTCCTGCACACAATAACCCACAGTTGATTGGATACTTCCAGGGTCGTTCAAACATGTATATATGCACATGTCCCACTTGCAAGTGACAAATGTCGGTCCAGAACAGGCACACAATTGTCCAACTTCTTCCCGGTGACTTCGATGAACGTGGCCAACAAAGCAAGCGGGCTCGAGTTCTGCTGAATTGTTGGATAGGTGAGCCTGCAGCTACAAGGTAATTTGGGCTTTGGGCATAAGGGCAATCATCAACATGTCCCTGACATATTTGACAACATAAAATACATGAACCGAGGAACCGGAAGGAAGAAGAACTAGCAGCTGCTTTGTCCTCATCCTTGTCTGCATCCCTGTTGAAACTTGCGAGAACGCTGTCATGACTGGCAGCAGCGTCCGGGATAGAGTCCTCTAACATGAGTCCATCTTCGTCCTTAGCTAGTCAGCGTGCGCTAAGAGATACTAGGCTAGTCCCACATGTTGCAAGCACTTGGTCGAACCATGCAGGCATGTCAAGATTTAGCTTTGACGCCTTTGGTGTATGCACACCATTTGCTTATTGTATAAGTACTTTGAATGCAGTATGAGCATCATCAACGTCAAAGTTCATAGCTTGTTCCGTGGATTGCCCCTCTTCATTCTGCAATGAAAAGTCGTCGTTCAGGACTAGGCGTGCCTCTAGCTCGCCGTGCTGCTTGTTTTTGCGTAGCAGGCCCTGTTGCTCAGCCCACCCAAAAGCATTGTCTACCATTTGCCTTAGCTTGCACACGCCGATTGATAGTATGTGTGGCGCGCTGCAATGTCCATCGAGTATGCTGATGAAATGTTTGTTTCAACTTGGGCCCAGTCTTTGTCCACTTGTGGACTTCTTTCAGCTGGTGCTTGGTCACCCAGGATCCCCCCTTGGACTGCAATTTGACTTTGGAACTCCAACGCTTGACCTTGATCTCAACCTGCTTCCAATCCCCTTTGCACTGCAACAAGGCAGCGCGCAGCTTGGCACCTGAGAGCATCGAAGGCGGGGTGGCTAGCAGACATGCTGAATACGAATTTGATTTGGGACTATTTGCTTTAAAGTGGTCTTTAAGGGTGGTTTGGTTTGGCTTGATATATTGTATGGTCAAGGCACGGTCCGAATTCCATAACTTAAGGATCTCATCAGAACACTTTCTCTCCGACCCTCGTGGTGGAACACAGTACCGCCGCATCCTAAGTGGAACAGAACAAACTAACAAAGCACCTGCAACAATACACAAGCATACATGCATGAGCAAACAATTCATCCATGGCTCTTCCAATACGTGGCATCTTTCTCCGTGGCTTTTGCAGGCGCTGCGTTCCCAGTTGCCATGGGTTTGCTAGCTGATTCGGGGATGGCTGATTGGTTTGATGGAGATCGTGCTGGAGAATCCACATGTGTATCCCCGGGAGTAACAGGTTCCTGAGCATCATCCAAGAATGGTTCAGGCACATGAGGAGTAGATGACGCAATCGACAAAGCTCTCCGGACCCCAGCTGTTGATTCCGGGGAGGGAGACTGCGAGTGAAATAATTCACACTGACATGTACAGAGTATGAGCTCATTTCCCCGGTGTAACTTGTGGCTCTCAGGGGCCCCTTGTTTGCCGTACAGCTGCGTGTGCTGTAAAACATGTGCTGCTGAGTGCAGCCCTTCACCGAGAGCCGTCGTGTTGGCTACTTCTCTTCGAGTGATCCCCTCTCAGATTCTGACTGCAATAGTGGCGTGAGTGTGTGCTTCTGACTTCTAAGAGAAACTTGGAGTATACACTTCTCTGCTACCAGTTGCTAATTGCAGAGACCCAAGACTCACCTTTGAACCGGATCCTGCTGCAAAGTTCCCTTGCGATGCTGCAATGGGAGGAGCACCTGCCAAGATCTCGCAGAAACAGCCCCATTGGAAACAAGCCTGTGATTGGCAATGATGTGAAAGAATGACTAAAGGTTGTACCAACTCCACATGTTCATAACACTATACATTTGTTTTAACGTGATTACCCAGAGGCCCGAAACATATCAAAAGATGTCCTTAGGGGGCTCTATATAACGGCGTCGGTAAAAGATCCAATCCCCAACACAGATCACAATCCCGGCACCTTCCACTACATGCTGGTCAAGATCCACTTTGGGGAGCATGCTGGGGTCAAGCTTTGATAGCGAACTCGTGAGCGCTGCAATCTTCGCTTGGGATGCCTTGATGATTTCGAGGGGATGGTGTTTGGATGAAAGATTTACTAAATGAAATCTTGGACTCAGCATCATTGAAGTGAACCACATCAATCAAATCCTGCTTGCTACTTGGGCACGGCAATCATTGCATCGATATTCATGTCGCCAGATTGGTCCCCAGTGCTGTTGGTTGCCAGGTGAGGGACACCAGCCATGAGGGTTTGACAAGACCAGGCACGGGCTCCGGACATGTGAGCTATAAATATGGTTTCCTTTGGGCCTAAAACCCATCGACTTCGAATGCTGGGAAGCCAACATACCGTGATATGGGAATACATTGGGCGTACGCTGGACGTACATTTCACAAAAACGTACGAATTTATCATCCAAAGTGAGCAGTTTTCAAAATTGCGCTCGGTTGTGGATATTTGCGCCCGGGTAGCGCAAAGTTGCGCCCGGTTGCGCCCATCAAAACGGACACAGGACGTACAAAATTCATTAACTATCCTTTTTTTGGCCGATCCCCTGGCATGATTGATCATTTTGATCTCAAAGCCCTAGAATAGAAACGTGTGCCAAGACCGCAGGTGCGCATATCACGCACCAAATCGAATTTCCTTGCCCAAGACACTCATTGACCTTTTGCCTGAGTGCGAACCCCACCGGACTATAGACTAGAGCGATGTCAGTGCTCAGTACCCTATTTACATGTATTGGCCGAGAAACTATCTCATCATTGAAGGTGGCCATGCACTCTTGCCATTCAACGGGAATCCTGCAGGAGAGACTGCTAACAACTAGTAATTAGCTAGTATGTTGTTCCTAGAAAGGGGCAGCACCTGCTGAACATGAGATGTGGGATGTTGCAATGGGCGCCTTACGTGCTTGCAATGGTAGAGCGAGTTTGACTGAGTCAGAATGGAGAGACATTCTAGCTTCTACTGGGAATAAACTGGATTACCTGGCTATTTCCGAAGCATTGCAGACTCTATGGGATGAACAGCTGGGAAACTTCACACACTCCAAGGGTAGTTCGTCTCAACATGTCCTGAACAACCACATGGCAGAGAGCGATTCATCATGGCATGAGGGCTATGTTGCAGCGATTCAAGAACTGGCATGGTCCTTTGATGATGGCTATGGTGGCCATGACTGGAATGAGTCATATGCTGCATGGGATTTTCCTGGCCCCTCAGGTGAATCAGCTGCGCAAGAAGAAGCTCCACCCGCGGAGGGTGACATGGAGCTCCAGGATGCTTTGGAGGCAGAACAAGCTGCGGAGGCATTAGCCATGGATGCACGTAGAACATGGACGTTAGCTCAACAACAGACAGCTGCCTTACGCAAGGATAGAGGTTTTGGGCATGTTACACAAGGCAAAGGCGGTCTTCAGTGTCACATTTGCAAAGGCCCTCATCTCATGCGCGATTGCCCAGACAGACAACATCCTGCGTATCGTAAAGGTTCTGGTAAGCAGTTGTCTCCGGCTGAGCTTGATGCCTATCTCCTAAAAAGGAAATCGAAGGGTAAAGGCAAGACCAAAGATCAATTCATGTCTTCCTCTTCATGGGATGCCAGTTCAAGTTCTATGGGTTTTCCGTACTATGATGGCATGGCATTTGTCAAGGGCAAGCTTGGAAAGGGAATGATGAAGGGCAAGATGCGTCCTTCCGTCAATCTCTATGGCATGGATTTTGGTGTTTTGGAGATGCAACCCCTAGAACTTTATTCAAATCAATCTGCTCCCATTGCACGTGCTATCCCTGCTGGTTGTGGTATGTTGGATTGTGGTGCAACAGCTTCGGCTGGACCAGAAGCATCCGTCAAGAAGTTGATTGCCAAACTGAAGGAGTTTGATTCCGATCTCCAGGTGGTCCTGTACACTGATCGCAAACCTTTCTTCCGATACGGTAGTGGTAGATGGGGACAGGCTTTGTATCAAGTGGAGGTCACCAATTCAAAGGATCCATCTCGTTCGTTTCTGGTATTTGCTCTTCCCAATCCAGATGAATACTACAACCCGGATTTCAAAGAGGAGATGTTAGTGCCTATACTTGTAGGGATGGATTATCTTTCCAAGATCAGACTGATCCTTGACTTTCAAGACGGACATGCAGTCCACGGAGCAGAGGCCAATCCGAAACCCTTCTACATGCAAAGGAATCACAAAGGGCACTTTATGGTTGACCTGTGCCAGTACATGTTCCACAGCACCAGTGCCCCGAGTGCTCAGGAATCCTTGATGAACCTGCAGCACCTGACAGCCACTGAGGCGTTTGGAGGCACAACGTGGGATGACGGTTGGTATGAATTGGCAATGTATGAGTCACAACCTATGTCATCTACCAGTTTGTCAGACCCAATGACCAGTACTTCCCATGTGATGCCAGTCGTGGTTGATACCGAAGGGTTGTCGAATTCAACTTCACAGAGATCAGATGGTTTTCAGTATTTGCTCAATCGACGCATGTCTATGAATGCAAGTTCTGGACACTCCACATTGACCCCAGGAAGTCCATCGGTGCAAGGCGAAAACACAGGAAATTCAGCCATGAGAGACATACTTGGTGGGGTCCAGAATAGAGACCCAGTTTTGGCTGAAGGTGATCCCAGAGTTGAAGGAGTAGTCCAGAATCAACATGTCACAGAGCAAGGGAACCTCGGGATATCCGAAGAGCAACCCTCCGGATCCCAGTCGAGAACAGAACATGGATTTGCGAGATCCCCGCTCTCAGCAGTCATGCTGGCCGTGCAACGGCAAGCACAAGCCCTCCAAGCCTTCAGGCAACGCTTGGGGAGGATGGACCAAGTGTCTCGTGTGCTCCCTTCGCCTGACCTATGTTCCAAAGGCAGGAGCGCCAGCCAGTTCAACTGTGCAAAAGGATCCGAAGTTTGTGACTCAAGCCTTGGATCTTGTGAGAACCAACTTGCCCAGCACACAGACATGCCAAGCTCAGATGATAGACAAAGCCTACGAGATCGTGGAAATGGAAGACAAGATGCAGAGCCTAGTCAACAAGTTGCAAGTTCTCAAACAAGAGATCCATGTTCGAAAGAATGCTTTGGTTCTCATGTGCAACAATCCGGGCATGCAGAAGACAAACCCAGAGACAACAGAGATGGAAGATCTGATGCAGCAGTTGACAGACTCAGAGAAAGCCCATCTCAAAACCTTGGCTCAAGACCGAAAGAAGGCCAAGGAAGAAGGAGAGCAAGATGTGGAGTTGATTCCAGTGCCAGTGACCTTGGAAC
>VSDK01018174.1:0-20796 GCA_009767595.1 Symbiodinium kawagutii
AATGCTGCCAGAAACGAACCACATGGTTTCCGCTATGTCTACTGGTAGCCAAGACAGGTGGGGTCTGTCGAGGTTGGCATGCCAGTAACAGGGGGAGGCGGGCCCGCAAAGGGTCCGGGGGACGTTAAAAGACATATAGCGCTTGGGGGAGTTGCTGAAGGCCCCTCGTCCCAGCGAACCGTGAATTAACACGGTGCCTTGGTACCCCCTAGTCGGCGTGTGTTGACATGTTGGGTAGCTCCTCATGTCACACCCTCGTTTGTGTTTGCGCACATCCTTGGGTGATCGTGCGGTCTCCAGTTTCGCGCTGGACGCCGATCGGTACTCACGTGGTAAGGGACAACTCGTCCTACCTAACCTTGTGTCCAGGTTAGCTACAACCGTAGGACACTTGGGAACAGGCAAGGTCGGTGAACCTCTTAGGGTGCAAGCCCGAGGAGGGGTCAGTGGGGCAACCCGCTGGCTAACGGGGGAAGCTCATCGTGGATAGCTAAGTTCACGGTGGGTGGTCCCGTCGGTTCCTCCCTTTCACTCCAGCTGTGTTAGGGTCCTGTCGCAAGACAGGTGTATCCCACTGGGATGCATGGGGTCGCGAGAGACTGGGTCACCGATCGGTCCATACTTTTGAGTATGGGCTCTAATGTACAGTCCGGCCACAGTAAGGGTCATCTGCGGGTGATTCGAGCTGTGCTCCACTGGGACCGGGGTCACTGAAAAGGTGACTAAGACTTACCACTCTTTGTTTGGTTTGTCTTCACCATGGACCTGGCTTTTTTCTCCTTTTGTCGACAGGTCATGGTGTCTGGGAACCTTTGGGGGCATCACGGGTGGGTCGCCCTTGGATTGAAGGTGAACATCTTGGGTGAAATGAATGGGTTCCGTCTCCACGTCCACCTGGCTCAACCGGCTTTGGCTGGTTGTTCTTGGTGGAAATGAATGGGTTCGGTCTCCACGTCACTGGAACCTTTGGGGGCATCACGGGTGGGTCGCCCTTGGATTGAAGGTGAACATCTTGGGTGAAATGAATGGGTTCCGTCTCCACGTCCACCTGGCTCAACCGGCTTTGGCTGGTTGTTCTTGGTGGAAATGAATGGGTTCGGTCTCCACGTCACTCGGTGTGTGGATCCTTCTCCTTGGTTCGACGTGCGGCTCGTGGTGTGGAAAGGGGAGCGCCCCAGGCTGCGCCCGGTGGATGGCTTGGTTGAGAGATTGAGCAGGGCTCTCTCTCCCTTGCCTTGGTATGACCTCCGGGAGGCCAAAGCTCTCAAGTGATGATGCCGACAAAAGGAGACGCCGCACCGATGCTGAAAGAGCCACGCCAGGTGTGAATCGCCCTAGGGAGTCTGCCCATGCCGTCACTGCTGCCTACTCGCGGGCACACGAAATGATGAGCTTTGTACCTTCATACGCGGCTGGCGAACCCGGACATACCCCGGGGCAACTGTTGATGACCAATACCAATCACCAAAGGAGTGTGCTTAGCAATGCATCTACGGTGAGGCCAAAGCTTCCCGACTTCACCCCCAATCCAGCCTTTGTCCCGGATGATGGGAAGGAAGGAAACAAGGATGGTGGAGTTAAGGGCTCCAGCAAAGGCAAGTCTCGTGGGAAATCAAGTGGGGTTGGCCTACAGGGGACTTCCTCGTCGTGTCAATACCTCACACATGTCCCGCTCAAGGTTGAAAACACGGTCAAGCTAGCAGGGGCCACGTGCTACAGATCCTTCTTGATCCAATCTGGTGTCTCCTTTTTGTCTGGGAATGATCGGTATAGTGGGCCCCAGAACTTTGAAGCGTATGCTCGGGCCAACGTTGGCTTGTCACGGGCTATAGGCACGACCATCATCCTGTCACCTGTGGACATGCGAGGACTGATTGGGATGGCCCAAGTGCTTGCCGTCTTACAGGGAGGTGTGGGAAGGATTGATACTAACTCGCTCGGAGTACAACACAGTGAAGAGCACTTTGATCAAGGAATTGTCTCCGACACGGCAATGCACCAGCGACTTACAGGAAACCAAATCTGTGAGGATCCGCTCCCTCTAGCATTGGGCTGGGCTTGTAACTCGCTACAAGGACGACATGTCATGAGGCTGCACTTGATGTTGGTAGAGGCACGAAACTATCAGCCTTCTATTCGGAAGCATTGGTGCTTCCCCGGAGGGCAGTTCATGGGTCTCCTGTGGGGCTATGGGCTTGACAACCAGAGACGAGCATTGTGGGAGGTTCGTCCCAACCCTAGGGACGGTGGCTGTTGCCTCCTGCATGTGGATCGGAGCATGCCGCATCGAATATATTACCCACACAATGATGCACACATCATGTGGCCCCTGCACCGAGGCCACTTCTATGACTCATGGGCCTTGAAGCCACAGGCTGCCTCAGAGAAAGATGTCCTGGGTGGTCGCAAACCATCACCTGTTGGGCTCAGTGACCACTGCCTTCGGTCTGTCACACCAGGCCTCAGTGGCAGGGAATCACGACCACTAGATCCTGACAAAGCGGTGTCCACATACAGCATCTCGTCTGCGGCACAAGCTTCTGATGTGTCGCTCTCGTCTAGTGGGACAGAAGCGGAGGAGAACGAAGAATTAAGCACCAAGAAGAGGAAGCGATCTCGAACAGCCAAGGCAAGGAAAGTCACATTGACACAAATCCGAGCCCTTCCCCCTACAATCAGGGAAGCGGCCACTGAAGTAGGGTATCCATCATCGGATGATGCAGATGATACGGAAATGCAAAGGTGGTTGGAGGCTGCTCGCAATTTTGCCAGCTTCGTTGATGTCTCGGTCCAGCAAAAGGTATTCACTGAAGCGGCAGCGAAAGCCATCCCTACCCCTGCTTCTCTGAGTTCATTGCCTCCGGATTGGCCCATGGCTCGCATGGTGCTTAAGATACCCAGTGCCTCTACCTTGTATAAGCAGACAATGGTTAGGAGTTCACTAGAAAGGCGCCTTAGCGACCCCAGTGCGGTCCTGCAGAAGGAAGATGTCATTGCAGGTTTGAGTGATAGCCTTCTTCCGACTGCCAAGTTTATTGCTTCACTGTTCGCAGGAATCCGCTCCATTGGCTTCGTGCAACAGTTCAAGGAGTGGGAGTTGTTTGAGGACCCGTTGTTTTGGTATAAGAGCCTGATTGTGGAACTGGCAGGGGCAGTACAGGCCCTCAAGCAAACCGACAGGGGCATGGTCACAGCTCCACAAAGTAGGGATGCGTCCACTATGCTTTCCTTCGTCATGCTGCATGATGTGGAGTCGATCATCACCAAAGGTAATCTGCCGTTCCGGAACACCAAGATTTATTTCCCCATCGCTTTCCTTGACTTGGTTCTTTCCAATGCCAAAAAGCATAAGTTTATAGGATCATGGCAGGAAGCGGAATTCTCCCCCAAGGGGATTGTTGTCAAGACGTATCCCCATGAAAGAGACCCGTGCAGTGTGCTGTTTATCGAACAAGGCAAAGCATTTGTTCCTGCCATCTTGCCACAGGTTGAAAGTGGCATACGTTTTCCTCTCACTCGCAGGTTAGTGGGCACTGGTCTTTTAGCCAGCAAAACAGTTGAGCTTCTCTCCTGCAGACTTAGCCCTACTACTATGCATGTGGAAGTACGGGTGCCAACTCGTGACCCGGGGGGGTCTGGTGACACTCCTCTGGAACATGATTGCATTGAAAATCACGTGCCTAGTAATTGGGATTTAATGTCTGTGACTCCGGGCAAATTGATGTCCATCGGAGCTGCTCAAGGGACTGATACTCCCACGGACCTGCTGGCAAGATATGGGGACTACCTCTTCGATGGCCTGCAATGCGAAGCCGCCCTAAGCTCGAATCTGGAGACTCTCTTCGCCCCAGATGGTGTGATGGCTGAGCCGAGGCCGGTCCTACAAGCCTTTGATAGGCCAAGTTGGACGCCCATGGGGAAAGGCAATAATGTTTTTCACCGGGAATGGTTTCCCACCATCTCCCAGAAGAGCAGAAATGCCGTCCATGACGCTTGGTTTAGGATTGGTGACCTGAGGAATAACCCATACATGGCCAGGCAGGAGTGTTGCCCGTGGACTTGGCAACCACGGCGTCAGCAAGCTAGTGGCCGATCTTCTGCTGCCTCCAGTAGCGCTAGATCGGCATGGATTGATCTGCCTTAGGGCAGACTACCGCAGCCGTTTCACCTAGCCTAAATGGCTATCCCGGGGCGGGGTGGGCAGCAGGTTTGCTTACAGAAGTATTCCTGCACGCGCAAGCTGCTGAAAGTGACTGGTGGTGAGTTGTACTTGCCGGTGGGAGTACTCGTCTCCGCTCTCAGCTGCTCCAGCGATGGTCAAAAGATATTTGCCTACAGAGGTATTTATCGTGATTCTTGATCTCACTGAGTGGCCATTTGACAAGGTTTGAGGCGGGGCTGTTTGTGGATGTCGCCCTGAAGGTCGGGAAGCTGCAAGAGATTCTCTCACAAGCTTGGACGCTTCAGTGCCTCCTCGCTGTCATGGGAACTTGCTCCCGTGTGTCCGACAGGAAGCAGGGGAATACCGGTAGCTGGTGTGGTATTGTGCTGCATCAGAGAGCGGGGCCTTGACAAGCCAACTGCGGCGGAAACACCAAGCCTTGGCCCTGGCCTTCGCTTTTTGTTTCTGTGGCAGGGGGCTTGACGGTACTGCTTGAAGTTCTTCGTATCGCCAGTGGTGACGTCTGCTTGAATGCTGATGAGCACGCGGTCAGCTACTGGGCTTCGCCAGTGATGTCGTCTGCTTGAATGCTGATGAGCACGCGGTCAGCTACTGGGCCGTTGATTCACAAATTACGGGCGGGCACCCTTTGCTATGCCCTGGAAGGTTGATTCGCTTGCACGGGGGGGCTGGGGCCCCCCTCCTACTGCATTTTTCTGCGGTTTGATACGTTTCTTTTTACATCTTCGCATTTACTTTTGTGGCTGAGTTTCGTTGCCTTTTTGATTGTACGAAGCTGCAACATCTGGCAATTTCTCCTTGGCTTGCATCATGGGATGACTCCCGGCTTGAGTCGCTGAACTCCTTCGACCTAATGCGGTGAGACGGACAAGCGATGCCTTGAAGTCCACCTTCTGAGATGAGTGAGTGCGGAGTGTCTTCTGTTTCACCCTGTGCATATGTTAGTTATCTAGCTTGATGACCTTTTTCGATGGGGCTGGTTTGTCTTCTTTTGGGGTGGTTTTGGTTTGCTGGTTTGTTGGTTTTGGGTGGTGCTGGTTGGTCTGGTTTGGTTTTTTGGTTTGGTTGTGCCCATACGGTCATCATGCTTTAATTGAAGCTCATGTAGGAGCATGTGCAGTCTTTGCAGCTTTCCGGACTCGTAGTGACCTGCATCGTGTGTGCAAGAGGCACTTCCTGGAAAAAAAAACAAGAAAGCGGCGGTGACAACTTTGCCGCGGCAAACTGACGCAAATTGTACCATTCTCTGCCCTCTCCCTCCCTTCCTCCTACCTTCCTTCTCCTTTTCTTCCTTCCCCTCTGTCCTTTCTTTCCTCTCTCCCTCCCTCCTCTTCCCGCAGCTGTTTTGAGTGTAGCCGTTTACCTTAGCCCTACGGACTCGGCCGCGCATGGAGTTGCCTGTGTTCCGTTTGGCAGTCAGACGGCAGCTGATTGGGCCCTTGGCAAGGTCATTGAAAGGACGGGGGTAAGAGCTCTGGTTCTATGTACCTTCGGGGAGAGACGAAGAGCTCTTCACCTCTGTCCTTTCTGACTTTTCCAAAATACCAGTGCAGCAAGAAATATCCTACGGCTCAAAATTGAGACAGCGGTGAGCGAACACCTGCTCTTGCCTCTTGCCATGGTGTGTGGCCATCTCTCACCTACTTAGGTGATTTGTGGCTGCCGCCCCTTCAAATAGCAAGAACACTTACTCGGCATGTACTGAAAAGGTGGGTATCGTGCGCAACTTGCAGGTCCTACCTCCTCTAGGACATTGAAAACGGATCTGACTAGATACCATTAGATAAAATACTTAGTGCACAGCCAAAGGTCTGTGTACTTGCGTCTGGGTGTCCGGCTTCACCCACTCGCGCAAGTTCACTCGGTTCGAATCGACATTTGCAAGGGCATGGCCACAGCCCCATGTACCTTTCATAACATGAAGGACGGGACTCTTTCTGAGGCCGTGCTTCTGGCCGTAGGAAATGATCTTCTGCAGGTTGTTATTGAGACCTTCCAGGCAATGTCCGCTGAACCATGTGCCTTTCAAATTGGGAGGTACAGGCCGGGGGACACCCCTTACTAAGCACCACCGCCGCACAATGTGTCTATCACGATCAAGAGCAGGATAAGAAGACTGGATGGTGACCAAATGCAGCATGACTACAATAAGGGTTGAGACACCTCGACAAGGCGTTGAACCACCAGATTTCACACCCTGGCCTCACCAGTAGGTAGAAACTCCCGTGAAACCGTCTGGGCTTGGTGTGATGCCGGAGTGGTTCGCCCCTTGACGGTGTCTCCCCATACCTGGACAATGCAAGGCCACAATCCTGGCCCTCAGTGAGGCCATCTGAACCCGCCAAAGCTGGTGGGTTCACTTCTCGGACATCATGACGATGGCACAAACTTCACCGGTTAATCTTAACAAGGCAGCTGTGACGACACACGAACAATGAACTGTTTGTTGAGTCCGAAATATCACAAACCCTTCGAAGTTAAAGCTTGTTCATCACTGCCGAAATATATCTTTGATGGTTTTCGGTTACAATTTACCGCCGCATTGCGAGAGACAGTGAGGCGAATACGTGATGGATTGACATCCATCACGGAAACTCTGGGATCGATAGAACAAGACAATCGCAGAGTGAGGCCGGGAATTCATTGCATGTACATAATTTTCGCAGACTACTGCCTTCGCTCCGTTTGCTTCCACTCTTCGCCGCTTCGAAGCTTCGTGTGTTTCACTTGTTTCACTTGGTTTCACTTTGTTTCACCTGCTTCTAATCGACCTTAGCTTAGTGCTACAGAGGCGATGTATGCGAGCAAAAAAAGGACTTGGATAGTGGGGGTCCCGGTTCCGAACGTCATCCACTTCTGCACCTGCCACTCCTCAAGTTTCAGATGTTCCTTCTCCACTTGTCCATCTGCCACCCGTCACGTCTCCGACGGTCCCAGTCTACTTCTGCACCTGCCACCCTTCAAGCTTCGTTTTTGTTCATTCTTCAATTTTGGTCTTGAAAGTACCACTACGAAAGAAAAATGCATGATTTCCGGCATTTGACGAGAATTCCTCTGGGCGAAGAAAACGATGAAACTGAGCCGGGGACCCTTCATAATCTCAATGCCTTGCAGAAACTTGTGCACTGCTTTTTCGGTTGGATAAAGGAAACTTGTCAAGAGGATGACATGATACGTCAGGGACAACTACCACTGGTACTGTCACTCTTCGGATTCACGCTGGTGACATTTCCAGTGCACAAGCTGCTCTCGGTAGAAGAAAAAAAGCAGAGGAACTTAATCTCGGGTTTCATGTGTTGTGCGAAGTTGCACGATGGTGTTGAAATTTTGGTGCACTGATGACAGCAGACTTGTTTCAGGTACTTGGACCGAGCCTTTGTCTCAAGCTGTCTCGGTTCAAGCTTCGCGGAGTGTGTCGCCTAAGTACTAACGTGTGTCAGCACTTGTGCTTTCACAGTGGGCAAAGGCTGAACACTTTAAAGAAGCTAGCGGAAGGGGAAGTAGCCAGTCTTGTGCAGCTCGGTCCTCTCTTGGTCATTTGAACTTGTGTGAAGATCATTCGACAGCTCCTGGTCCTGCCTTGGTCCTCCGGACTGAGTCTTGAACCTGGTGATAACCTGTTCAGTACCTTCCTGTACCTTGTTGCTCTGTATCACGACTTTCTTATTGTTGTGTGCTGGTGAGTAGTTCTTGTTTGGTCCTCCGGACTGAGCACTGAACTTCTCTTCTTTCTGTGTCTGCTTGTCTATCTTCTTTCTCTTCTTTTGTCTCGTAGTTCTGACTTGGTCCTCTGGACTCAGTCACGAACTTCGTTCTTGTCTTTTCTTCCTTCTCTTCCCTTCTCCTTTCTTCATTGTCTTGAGTTAGTTAAGTGAGTCTTTGTCTCTTAGATTTCCTTGCTTGACTTCTTCTTCTTCTTTATGAGGTGAAACTTGCTTGGTCCTCCGGACCTAGTTCAGTTTCTCCTCTGGTAGGTTTGTTCCAGAACTACAACAGCACGGTTTCTGATTTTTGCAGATTAGCCTGCATAAACTCGAGGAGCTTCGGACTTCATGGACTTTCGCTGTCAATGATCAGGGATATGAGTGAAAAGAAGATTGACTCTTGCATCCATTGATATATTGCCATTTCGAAATTTCGACAGAGAAGCTGAGCAACGCACTTGTGGCTGTGTGATCCATTTCAATTTATTTAGTTCAGTCACAAGTTCTACGTGATTTGGTCTTACTCTTCTTGTAGGGAGTCTTGACCCATCCTGCTTGACATCCAGGGCCTGATGCCAGTACCTTGCCGCATTTAGACTGAAGGTTAGGTTTGTGTTTTGCCCACCTTCCCTTAATTGGTTTTTCACGCCCTTGGGCGCAATGCGTTCGTTCTCAGTAAGATCTGACGTCATTGTTTCATGGATGGTAAGTTTTCACATTCAGTGCGCAAGACCAACAGCGAACGTCATTGCTTGTTTCCCATGGTTGAGTGATAGGAAGATTGAATCTTGCATCTACTGATATATGGCCACTTCAAAATTTCGACAGGGAAGCTGAGTAACAAACTTGTGACTGTGTGATCCGCTATATTTCATCTTGTTCAGTGACAATTTCTTGTCCCTTGATCTTGCTCATTCTAATGGACGGAGTCTTGATCTAATCTTGCTTGACATCCAGGGCTTGATGCCAGTACCACTTGTTGACAAAGAGGAGAGATATGAGTGATAAGAAAATTGAATCTTGCATCACTGTATCCATGGCCAAGTCAAAGTTTCGACAGTGAAGTTGAGCCACGAACTTGTTCATTCCTTATCCACTTTCTTTGTTTGATCAGTGCGAAGTTTTTACCCGATTTGGTTCTGCGAAGTAACTAAGAAGTTGTTAGGACAAGCGGACTTTCAGATGCTAGAGTTGTCCTTGCACTGCATGTTTTGGAAATCATCGTTGGTAAGAGAGCGTATCCATACGTTGGATTACCTCAACATTCTCTGATCGGTGTAGCTATGAAAAAGAATTATTGCCTTAACCAAACATGCTTACAGCGTTCAATCCACCATTCCTCTTGATCCCAAGCGGAGATGTGCATGTGAGCAGCATCAGTCATTCTATGATCAGCACTGAGTGCTCTTGGAAGATATCCCAGAGACATGGTGATGGAATACATCGACTGGATTAGAAAAGCAGTGCGACAGCATGACACATCAAGCGACGCGAGCTGGGTTTTGTTGGGGAGTGGTTTTTCAAAACCGTCCGTATATTTTTGTACCGTATTCAGAGCCGCACCTTCCACAACTTGACCGCTATTTGTAACCTCTTCCACGACCAGCAATAGGCTAGTGTACTGAATATGAACCGACTTGAAGACTGCACTTCGCCACCACAATAAGACCCTTTTTGTTAAATGTGCAGTGAATCTCCTGTGCCATGTTAACGTATCTCAAGTTGATTCTCGCTCTGTCTTGTGGACAGAGCCTTGAACCTTCTCTTTCTCCTCTTCTTTGCTTTCTATTCTTGCTGAACTTTGAATCAGATTCAAAGCAGATTGCGCCTGGACCAGAGTTCACAGCACCTGCTCTGGTGTTGACATCACCCAGTTGCGTGCCCAGCTTTCCAGTTGAAGTCAGCATGAATAGAATTTCAGCGTGCAACACATGTCATACAGAGAAGACTGAGAAGATTGAGAAGACTCAGTAGTCATTTAGGAATCCATGTTCGTGCCACTCATGTTTGACGTTCTAGCAGTCTCAGCCTTTCATCCATTACCATCGACTGTGAACAGCTCAGAGGTAAGCAGTGATGAGTGCATTTCTTCCGAAACACGTCATGCAGTGACTCGGAACATGATGATACATGCGTTGAATTTGAATATCGAAGTCATTTTGTTTTCCTGACTTGACAGAAGGGGTCACCAGCAGCAGATTTCATCCATACTGGCATGGTGCCGACCTTTGTGATTAACTTGACTTGACAGAAGGTGTCACCAGCAGCAGATTTCATCCAAATTCGCACAGTGCTGATCTTGGTGAAACTTCTCAATCATTAGCCGAAGTTGCATTGAAACTACAGGATGTTCAACAATCCTTTGATATTTTCTTGTGTCGATTGAGAGCACTGAAACAAGTTTCTTTTCAACTGCGGACGTTGTCCAGAGCCTTGTGTTTAAAGCAGAGTCAGCATCTTTCAAGAGAGTTGCATGTTGGATCTCAGCATTAGAGTGTAACCAGACCGTATCCTGATCATGGTTGTGCACCTTTGTCCATGGATGATTCTTCCTCTTCCAGTCTTGGATTGAAGAGAGTGATTAAAGAATGCCATCATTCAGACACCTCTGAACTTGAGAGTATAAATTGAGAGTAAAATCCTCCATGAAGATCATTCCTCAAATTCTTCTTCTCTCGAGCTTTCCTTAAGAGCGACTTGGAGATAGATGCGCTAAGTTTATGCGAGTGGTGGCCCCGTGATTTCGGTGCCTCCCGAAGTGTTGTGTGTGAACGGTGTTTAGAACACTATGAAGGCCTTTACTGAAGGTTATCCAATCTTTTCTGAAGGTTAGGTTTTTGTTTTGACCACCTTCAAATATGAGGAGTTCGTCTCACGCTGTATGGTATCCCTGTCATGATGAGTCCCAGAATGCCCACAATGGAGGATTAACCTCTTACATGCTTAATGTTATCTATGATTGAGCAGTTTGCTTGGTAATGCTTAGTAGTGGGCTCATTTATAGTTTTCTCTCACTGATCAGCATTGCCTTTCAAGCTTGCGAAGCTCGCAGCGCACAAGATGCGCAGTTGCACGAGTCGCTCAAGGTGCGTGGGTGCATGTTGTAAGATGATTCCAACACGGAGGTCTCGATTCAAAATTCTGCGATATGCGGCCCTTTGCACCCCACTAGTGGTATGTATGCTGACAATCACTATAATTGTGATCGCCTTTCCCTCCATGCACACATCAAGAGACGCGAGCTGGGTTTTGTTGGGGAGTGGTTTTCAAAACCGTCCGTATATTTTTGTACCGTATTCAGAGCCGCAACTTCCACAACTTGACCGCTATTTGTAACCTCTTCCACGACCAGCAATCGGATAGTGTACTGAATATGAACCGACTTGAAGACTGCACCTCGCCTACCACAATGCAAGTTTCTTGTTAAATGTGCAGGGAATTTCCTGTGCCATGTTCATTGTATCCCAAGTTGATTCTCGCTCTGTCTTGTGGACAGAGCCTTGAACCTTCTCTTTCTCCTCTTCCTTGCTTTCTATTCTTGCTGAACTTTGAATCAGACTCAAAACAGATTGCGCCTGGACCAGAGTTCACAGCACCTGCTCTGGTATTGATATCACCCAGTTGCGTGCCCAGCTTCCAGTTGAAGTCAGCATGAATAGATTCTCAGCGTTCAACACATATCATGTAGAGAAGATTGAGAAGATTGAGAAAACTCAGTCGACATTTAGATGAATGCATGTTCGTGCCACTCGCGTTTGACGTTCTAGCAGCCTCAGCCTTTCATCCATTTCCATCTACTGTGAACAGTTCAGAGGTAAGTAGTGATGATGCTTTTCTCAGAAACACGTCATGCAGTGACATTGGATCATGATGATACATGCGTTGAGTTTGAATCATCGAAGCCAGTTTGTTTCCTGACCTAAAGAAGGGGTCACCAGCAGCAGATTTTATCTACGCTCGCAAGGTGCTGACGGTCCAGTTCAGACTCTTTGTTGTCCAAAGCTCAAGAATGCATCAGTCGATTCTGTAATGGTATAGTGAAAACTCGAGGCGCACTAGGTTTGGACTAGAGGACCAAAGCATTCGATCTATGAGCGATGCACTTTTTGCCTCTAACTCAAAAGGTGTCAGAGTGTTTCTTAGCAGTAGAACGCATTTTGTCACTCAGACATGCCATTGATATGTAACTCTGGCTCAACATGGTTTGAGGATTAGTGCTGACCATGGATGCTCTGCCCGACTCAGTTTTCACTCTTTCACAGCCCTCGCCTGAAGACGCCTAAATAAACTCTTATGCTTGAGTGCAAAATAGCCTGAGTTACTTCATTGAGATGTCCACTTGGTTGTGGCAACTTATGCATGTCATTTACACAGGTTTATGATTGATGCAGGTAGGGTCAAGCCTCACAATATAGAGCAAGGGCGTTGATTGTCTGTTTGCGCGGAGCTCAAGATTCCATTGCGTTACTCGATTCAGTTGTGGTACTCTCAAGTAATCGTAGCCCCTGGGAATACTCAAGGTATCACATTTGCCTTTTGATTGACTACTACTTGACCCAGCTGTCATTGCTTTTATTTGTAGCAAGTCAAGCACTGTGAGATATTTTCTGGGTGTGAACTAGACTATCTCCAGCCCAGTTTGGAACAGTTTGCTCAATAAATGGCTGAAGGACCTTAGGTCCACTAGAACTCTTTCATAGTTGGATGCATTTTCTGGACACCAATGTATATGAGCAACTTGTGAAGCATAGCTCTGGGTGTCTAAAGCCGCATCGATTTAATTTGTGGCAAACAATTTTTTCGTGCTTCGTGGTGAACTATGCCCCGCCATCCCTGACCCAGATGTTAGGTTGACGTCCAGGGCTTGATGCCAGTACCCCGTTGTATTTAGATTGAACTCCGTAGAAGATTGAGGTTGTTCACATTTCCTTGTCTTGCGTTTGTTTTCCACAGCCACGTGAATGATCAGAGACTTCTTTCAAAGTTGAATTTTCATTGAACATCATACTGTGAACATTGGCGCCTTGTATCCAATACTCTCTTGAAGGTATGCGCAGTGGACGAGTCATTCGAACGTAGAGTCACATAGCTTATTCCATCACTAAAGTAAGCCGAAGTGACCTTGCAAGTTACTCTCACATGTAAGATAGGGATGCACGACATTGCATGCCAGCAGCAGTTCTTGGTGTTCGTACGAAAATAAACAATGGCAATCAACCAGAACTGAAAGGCCCGCTGGCATTCCATGACAGTTCAATGTGACGCTTGCAAGATTTGCTGCGTCGAAAGTGGCGCAGATTATGGGGCCTCAGTGATTCATGACGGTCTACCTTATAGTCACCATCCCAACATTCTATCTTCAAGGGAAGCTGCAAAATCAGAGGGGTAGGGTTGCATGTGTGAGATCGAATTACTTTAAGCATGGGGCAAGTGTTCAGATCTTTTTGAAGCGCTTGCAAGTCGGTCCTTAGGTGTAATTGTTATAATTTGCAAGTGCCTGTTCAAAATTTCTGGATAATCAAGCCTCTTCTTTATTCATTGCTGAAAATTACTGAAGCATGTTTGCCGTGCCCTTTGAGAGTCAGCAGGGTATTGGCAAGGTTCTCGATTTCTAGCAAAGCGCACAGTGTCAACTGGCACTAGAGGAAACCTTTGGCTCAAATGCATCCTGTTCCGAGCCTCACAGCGAGGTCCCGCTTTTCCAGCACAGGCATGTCGTGCACGTTCCAACCAGAACCAAGCGCCTTCATGTTGTCCCCCTATCCTTGATCCAGTCTAATGTTGCACACGGGACATTCGTCAATCGATGTTTTTGGTTCTGATGTGAAGATTGAACAACTCGTTCGGTGCGGGGAGGTTCATCGGATGGCGGCATCTCTGCTGGGCTACAGCCATGAGTGTTCAGATCCTTTTGAGATGTTGGCAAGTCTTGTTTGACCAGATGAATCTTCAGGGGTGATTTCTAATTTACAACTACCTGGTCAAGTCTTCCGGTGAAGAGAGCCTGCGGTTCATCTCAATGCTGTTGAAAATTTCTTAAGCATGTCGCGCCTTTTGAGTATCACTAGAGTATTGGCAAGGTTCTGGATACCAAGCAAAGCTCACATCGTCCACATCAACAGGAGAAAACCATTGGCCTAACTGCATTTTATACTCGGTACTAGTGGTTTTTGGAATTTAACTCGAACATTGCCACTAATTGTTTGCATTTTAGATGTGAACATTGCACGCCCACAAACACTCGTGTGAAACCGCATGGCTGAAACTGGGAATTTCGGGTCCAAACGACATTGCATGCCAGCAGCAGTTCTTAGTGTTCGTACGAAAAGAAAAACTGGCAATCACGCAGGACTGAAGGGCCTGCTACCATTCCATGAAATATCAGCGGGTTGTTTGCAAGATTTGAAGCACACCTGTCATTCAGAGAAGATTGAGAAGATTGCGAAGACTCGGAAGACATGTTTAGACGAATCTATTTTCGCGATACACGTGTTTGACGTTTTAGCAGCTTCAGCCTTGCATCCATCACCATTGAAATTGAACAGCTCAGCGGTATGTAGTGATGAGGGCATTTTTCCAGAAACACGTCATGCAGTGACATTGGAACATGATACATGCACTGAATTTGAATCATCGAAGCCAGTTTGTTTTCAGATCAGGATCGTCAGGCATTAAACGTCCGAAGTTCGTTAAGGACTTGTGCACTCTACGCATCACCCTGTCTCTTCATTGCATTCGGCATACGCTTCCGAATATCACAGTGCAGCAATGCGTCAACAAACAGTGATTCAACCGAAACCATTTCGGTTGAGGCTCTTTACAGCCCTTTCATTCAACTCCAATTTACCAGGTCGAAACTAATTGTACTAAGGTGCATGTAAGAGACGTATGGAGACCTAGGGAGATGTAAATTTGCTCACTTGACACTTACGGCCAGCAGGTTATCTTCAACTTCGCGCACACGATGTTTGCGCATCACATGTATCACTTTGGAGTTTCGATTGATTCGGAGCTGTCTTGTCCTTAGGTACGAAATCCCAGTCCCCAGTTCGTCGAAACTTCCATTGAGTGTTGGCTACACGCAATGTGCTTCCTCTAGACTGTGTTTGATGCCAAAGTAACAAAGCAAACTAACAATATAACTCGCTGCTGTACCACTTTGGCGCCAAGCAGGCTGAGATCCAGGCAACCTTGGTAGATCTCAGTGGTCAAGTTGGTTGAGCCCCACTCCCATAAAAAGCTTCCGACACATGGGAATTAGTGGCTGCCACAAGCCTTAGCTTTTTTGCGGGTTCTGCCACCAAACACAAAGCTGTGACAAACTTGAAGTTGACCTGTCATCACTGGCCCATTTCCTCAACTCTCAATATTGCTCACATCCCGTCTTAGCTTTCTAATGACATGCTAAAGTAATCAAGCGCAATCACAAGTGTGAAATCGCTGCAGTAACACTTGTGCACCAAGAAGGATCAGATACAGGCAACCTTGGTAGATCTCAGTGGTCAAGTTGGTCAACCTGGATATCTTGGAAAGCAGCGAGCCAGCTACAGCCTTTTCTATGTTATGACTTTCAATCATTTCATGTGTATTTCTCAGGCTGTACGTGCAATCTGGAACACATCATATGCCATGATTCAACCTTCTATAATTTGATCATTACATCCACTTTCCCTCTCCTTGTCTTCTCCCTGTCCTTCCTTTCTCGGGCCTCCGGCCTTAGATTGGTTGGTCGCTATCTTTCCTTTCTTCCTTTCCTTCCCTTTCCTTCTTTTCCCCCTCTCCGCAGCTGTCTCCGCAGCCTTCTACCTAGCCCTTCGGGCTACGGGCGCACATGGTGATAGCGTTGCTGTGGTATTTCCTTTGGTGCATTTGCTCTGTCAGTCATTCGAGCCTTCAGAGCCTTAAGATGGACTGTTTTCTCAAAGTTTTCTTGGCTCATACAGTGCGTTCATTACTGCATCGCTAGCTTGAGGGAGCAAGCTTTAATTTACCTGCTTGAGGGTGGCAAGGCAGGAAAGCAGTTTTCCAATAACAAGGTCGTGCTACCTGCACTGCGTTCGGCTTGAGGGTGAGCAAGCTGTGACTCAGCGCTGGTGACTACTTCGTTGGTGATTGGCTTGCGGCGGGGCCAGCTTCTAAAGCAGGTTGGGGCGGAGCTGGTCCCGACCCTTTTGAATGCATTGGTTCCAATGATTCCTTCCTACACAGTGCTTTGCGCCAGACTTTGCGGCTGCGAATCCTTTGCAGTCAGGCATTCTGGGTTAGCAATGGGAGCCTTAGACTTAAGATGGACACTCTGAGAACTGTATCGCCAGCTTGAGCGGACAAGCTGTTAAAGATTTGTTTGAGGTGGACAAGCAATGAAAGCAGTTTTCACTCCAACTGGTCGCGATATCTGCAGTGAGTCTGGCTTGTGGGTAGGCAAGCTGTTACTCAGTGACTTTTTCCCGACCCATTGGCTCGAAGTCGATTCCCCATTGTCTTAGCGAAGCTATTGAGAGGACACTGGTAAGAGCTCGGGTTCTATGTACCTTCGGGGAGAGACGATGAGCTTTTCACCACTTTCCTCTCTAGCTTCCCTCTGGCATTGCGGATTTTGTTCCCTGAGGCCCTCAATAGTTATTCATTTGTCTCGCGCTACAACTTATACTTTCCACAGCAACCCTTTTCCAGGAGTAGAGCCAGCGAGGTTGAGAAGCTGTGATGCTTGCCGAAGGCGGTCTCACTAGCTTCCCGCTTTCCCTGGCTCTTATTTCCTATCAAAGATTTACACCAGTGTTGCCCGCCTTGGGGCCTGCCATTTCGTCCTTCTATAATACAGGCATGTCTCAGCTCTCGGTGTCGTGCTCTCTGCATACCGTGCGAAGGTCTTGGTCCTTCGGACTCAGGCCTTTTGCTCGGTGTGGATAATCCAATTTGGAGGTGGTGTGCGGCTTTGATTTGTCTTGCGGGTCACTTCTTTGCCACGAGGGGGAAGCTCATATTTTGCTTGCTGCAGATCGTGCTTGCAGTTAGGAATTTTTTGGTCTGCGGCTGGCCACTAATTTCAGACACGCTACTTTGCAACAAAGTTATCAGGAGATTCCAACATCGTCTCTTCTCGGTACGATGCCTTTACAGGTTATTGTCTCAGAATATTGCTGGCGAGGAGTACAGCTTCGTTTTTTCGGTGATTTTTCTGACCGGCCGAACGGTATCTTTGTTGATGCTGTTCTTTTTGTACATTATTTTCTCTCAGTAGTCTTCAAGTTTGACCCTGGTTAATATTCTGCTTTCTCGTAAGCTGCACACAGCTGTACAGTTTATGATAGGCTTTAGTCTCAATGCAGACTTGTGTTAATGCACTTTCATGGATTTTTTTCTATGATCTTCTCTGTTTTCTCGACATGTGACCGTTGCCACAGTGCACATACGGCGCCCTAGGGGAAAAAAATTGTTCCAGGTACTTGGACGGCTTGTAGCGCTGCAAAATGGCAAGCTGTTCGATGTCATTTTCGTAATTTTTCATCGTCATTATTCAAGATTTTTCGTGTTCATTCTGTCGGCAAGAATTTTAATATTGTTGATATTATTGTTGTCACCATCACCATCATTAACCATGACCATTGCCAGCACCATCACCATCATCATCATCATCATAATCATCATCATCATCATCATCATCATCATCATCATCCTCATCGTCATCGTCATCAACATCATCATCATCATCATCATCGTCCTCATCATCATCATCATCATCCTCATCATGATCATCGTCCTCACCATCATCATCATCAGCATCATCATCATCACAATCATCATCATCATCTTCCTCATCACCATCATCACCATCACCATAATCACCATCACCATCACCATCACCATTGCCAGCACCATCACCATCACCATTGCCATTGCCAGCACCATCACCTTTACCACCATCATCATCATCATAATCATCATGCTCATCATCATCGTCATCATCATCATCATCATCATCATCATCATCATCATCCTTTTCATCATCATCTTCATCATCATCATTATCATCATCATGATCCTTTTGATCATCTTCATCATCATCATCATCATCATCATCATCATCATCATCATCATCACCTTCATCATCATCGTCATCAACATCATCATCATCATCATCATGATCATCATCATAGTCATCAATATCATCATCGTCAGCATCGAATATCTCTTGTCTCAAAAAACATTTCAAACCTGTTCTCCAAGCCCACTTGCTGATATGCGCCGATAGCCAGCCAGTGTCCAGCATGAGCCTGCAAAAATCTCAGCCTTCTGGAGCTTCAGTAAGGGTGGTTGCCATTGCTCATCACCGTCCAATGTCTCAATCCAGAGCTGTCATGGGCTTGTCAAGGGCTTTTGGACTCGGAGGTAAAGTTGTCTCCCCTGTTCCCGGTTTCATCGATCAACTTCTGAATCCCGTTGCAATTTGCTGGATCTCTTCCCACAAAGCATGAAAGCAATTGGCAAGAATGTGTGCTTCGTTGCTTTCTTGGCCGACAATTGTCAAGTATCATGCATTGGTTGACGCACATGCAGCCCGCGGGCGAACCCGATTCCCCAATGTTGGATCTTTAACTTCTCAGAGTGGGTGGGCCCACAGCGGCGGTTGGTCTTGTCATCCTTAAAGGGACATTTGATTGCTCCTTTGTTGGGTATTAGGCCCTCTTTGGATTTCTTCCCTTGTAGAAGTGGGCGCTAAGAAGACGCAGTTGATTGTCGAGACTTTGAAGCCTGCAAAACTTGAAAGCTGTGATGTCTTCGGACGGGGTTCCGTGCCATAAAGAACAAAAAACGGTCGAGGTAAATTGGTTGAATGTTGAGCTGAGATCCATACTTGGGGCCATCCTTCTTGATTTTGCTTGGTGCTGGGAACAGGGCTAAGTGTGATTGTACTCTTTCAGTTCGGCTGCCGGGTGTGGAACGCCAAAGTAGTTGTTTCAGTCAGTCACATCAATGCTGACACAGTCTCCGCGAACATTAGCAAATTAGCAGTAGGGGCAGTGGTGTTACTAGAAATTGTTGTTGTTGTTGTTGTTGTTGTTGTTGTTGTTGTTGTTGTTGTTGTTGTTGTTGTTGTTGTTGTCTTGTCTTTATTCATTGAATCTGAATCAATCAATAGCTGCTCTTTCGATTGCCTCAGGGGTTTGATGGTTTCAAGGCTGTCTCTACTTAGTTCTTGCCGTCGAGGTAAAACACATGCTAAATCTCAACGTGCCAAAGAACACACAGAGTCTCGGTATTGAAGTATTCGAACCTTTTTTATGTGATGAATGTGTTTATGATGCTGGAAATTGCCCTGGCCCATACCCCGTACTGTTGATAAATAGGGCTTTAACAGTGGGTTCATAGGGCTCAAACACTCACAAGCACAAGCATACAGTGGATCGTGTGGTTGCCAGATCCAACAAGGTGTTGCTGCCGAGCAGCAAGCGACATGATCCAGTGGTGATGCCGTTCTTGCTGCACATCTCGCTCCTTGGAACGACCAACACATGTCCCCTGCACAAACAGAAAAATCTAGGAGTTTCTTGGAGCCTGAAGGTCCTTCGTTGCTAGCGCCAACGCCACACAGGTTGCGCAAAGATCACACCTCTTTTTTCTTGTACGGAGTTCCTCTCAAGTTTCGCCACCCCTTGACATGTGACGGGGAAGTCAACATCTCAGGGCCAAGTCAAGTTGAGATGATTTCTAGAGTGCGGAGTGCGCTGTATCAGCATCCTATCAAGCATCTGCGGACTAAGCATGTCGAATGTCCCTCTTAGACAGTCCTTGCGCAGTCGTTCGCTCTATACTGTTGGTTCATATACAGTTTACATCATTATACCTGGTATTCTTGAATACATTTTGGCTATTGCATTGATTTATGCGTTGATTCCGAACACCCTCCTTGCAGCAGTCAATGCTGCAGAGTTGCTATCGTTGGACCGACCAGTACCATCAATTCCTTCTTGCTGGTTGGTCGTAATAACGTTGTTGTTGTTGCTGCTGTTGCTGTTGCTATTGCTGTTGCTGTTGCTGTTGTTGTTGCTGTCGTTGCTGTCGTTGCTGTTGCTGTTGTCGTTGTTGCTGCTGTTGCTGTTGCTGTTGCTGCTGCTGCTGCTGCTGCTGCTGCTGCTGCTGCTGCTGCTGCTGCTGCTGCTGCTGCTGCTGCTGCTGCTGCTGCTGCTGCTGCTGCTGCTGCTGCTGCTGCTGCTGCTGCTGCTGCTGCTGCTGCTGCTGCTGCTGCTGCTGCTGCTGCTGCTGCTGCTGCTGCTGCTGCTGCTGCTGCTGCTGCTGCTGCTGCTGCTGCTGCTGCTGCTGCTGCTGCTGCTGCTGCTGCTGCTGCTGCTGCTGCTGCTGCTGCTGCTGCTGCTGCTGCTGCTGCTGCTGCTGCTGCTGCTGCTGCTGCTGCTGCTGCTGCTGCTGCTGCTGCTGCTGCTGCTGCTGCTGCTGCTGCTGCTGCTGCTGCTGCTGCTGCTGCTGCTGCTGCTGCTGCTGCTGCTGCTGCTGCTGCTGCTGCTGCTGCTGCTGCTGCTGCTGCTGCTGCTGCTGCTGCTGCTGCTGCTGCTGCTGCTGCTGCTGCTGCTGCTGCTGCTGCTGCTGCTGCTGCTGCTGCTGCTGCTGCTGCTGCTGCTGTTGTTGTTGTTGTCGTTGTCGTTGTCCTTGTCGTTGTTGTTGTTGTTGTTGTTGTCGTTGTCGTTGTCGTTGACGTTGTTGTTGTTGTTGTTGTTGTTGTTGCTGCTCATGCTGTTGCTGTTGCTGTTGCTGTCGTTGCTGTCGTTGCTGTCGTTGCTGTCGTTGCTGTCGTTGCTGTCGTTGCTGTCGTTGTGGTTGTTGTCGTTGTTGTCGTTGTTGTTGTTGTTGTTGTTGTTGTTGTTGTTGTTGTCGTTGTTGTCGTTGTCTTCGTTT
>VSDK01018174.1:21247-63378 GCA_009767595.1 Symbiodinium kawagutii
GTCGTCGTCGTCGTCGTCGTCGTCGTCATTGCCGTGACCAATGGCAAATGAACATGACGAGTTGCTATGCTCACAAGAAGACGAGCAAGAAAAAAACAAACAAAAAACACATGAAAGGTAGGCAGATGCTATGGTGCCCGTGGGGGTTCTTCAAGGGGCTCGCTGAAGCCTCCTTGCCGCTTGCAGTGGTGTTCTCCTGGGTATATTTTGATGAATTCATTCTTGTTTTTTTGCTACATCTGGAATGGCTCCCAAACTCGGCATCTGCCTGGGCATCGCAGTGGCCCGGCAGCATCACGGCTTGTCGTAGTGCTGTTGTGAGCGCAGTGATAGCACAGACTGTCGCGATGGATGGCCATCTTGCCGACAGCAAAGTGGCGGCTCGTGCCATGAAGCTGGGGCTGATTTGTGCTTCTCAAGGTGCTTGGACTGATTGAGATGATACCTTCTGGACGGAACTGCATTATTTCTGATGCCTGCTTCGACGTCATGTGAGTGTGCGTGCTTGGCTTGTAGATTTTTTTGTCTCACCTTTAAGATCTTTTTGTGACCCAATGATTAGTTGTCGGACAGCTGGGATCCTGGCTGGGGGGATCCTCGCTGGCCGCTGTGGTGTCCCTCTTTTTGGCTGGTTCTGCTTGCTGTTGTTTTGTTCCATGGCGTCACTGAAAATCTTTACTTTGTCTATAAGTGACCAGCGGTACTCGTAGTGGCACTTGGAATTTGGAGTCAGTGAATTTGGAGGATGATTAGAGAAGAAGGAAAGCTTTCTTATTTTATTCCCACTCTTCGCTGGCCGATTGCAACTGGAGGATGACCGGATGATGTCAAATAGGATGGAAGCAGGAATGGCATTCAAACACGGTCGCATTCTGGCAAGCTTGTCACTAGCTACAACGGTGCCAGAACTGCATGAGAAAAAGAGAGCGCTAGCTTGGAAAGCCGCCATGGGATTGAAACAGAAGCATATTTATTGTTGTCGCTTTCAGAACCATTGTTGTAGTAGTCGTTTGCAAGGAAAAACCTTCGAGATATGGAACCCCACAATAAGAAACACCTGAAGAACTTTAACACGCAAAAACGACATGAATGAAACGTAACCCGTGACCCTGCTTGCAACATCGGCATTTCCCAACAACATTCAGAGAATCAAATCCAATGCGACACTCTGACAACGTTAGCGCTGTACAGAAAGTAACAAGCCACAAAGCAACCGGTTAAAGAGCCAAGCAGTTGGATAGATCTTCAAGAGAGTGCGGGGATGCGCTCCAGAATAGCCATGAAAAGTCTCATCACAACTCCAAACCACGTAGCGTAGGTCTTGTCCCTGAGTGACTCCAACTTTGGAGCTGATTGTCTCTTCGTCATGGCGTTCGTCTATGTTGCAGTGCATGTCCATTTGTTTGCCTTTTGTTTGCCTAGGTGTGTAAGAGGGAGTCGCTTGCCGCCATTGTTGGCGTCCGACTGATGACACCTCGCTTGGTGGTTTGACCATGGTTTCAATCGATCGGAAGAGATTGTTGCTGCGGACCGCTAAGTATCGTGGTCTTGCTGTCGGACCAGCTGCAGATTGCGTTTTGGCAACTATTTTTTGTGAATTCGATGATCTCTGAATCTTCTGTTCTTTGTTCTGTGGTCTGAGTTCTGGTGTGCTAGCTTTGGGTCCCCCCGCTGCCTGTTTTCTTGTTAGCGTTGTTTTGGTTTGTTTTGGTTGTTGCGGTTTTTCTCAGGATCCGAAATGGCTCAGGTCAGAATGGAATGCAGCTTAATGCTAGAACAACAGCACAACGTTCAAAAAAAATGGTTTAAACCCAACTCCCACCTCACCCCGGGACCTTTCCTCAACAAGGAAGAAGGGGCTGCCTTGGAAAGCCTCCTTGGAACAGTCCCACATGGTTCTCAGTGCCCCCGCTGGATGATAGCATTTGGGCCGATTTGGTTTGAGTGCAAAATGATTGCTGCCATGGCCTGCAGTGATGCTCCAATGGCGTGTGCGTGCAGCGATTTGCCTGTGCAACTTTCGTGAAGCGAATAACATATCAATGAATGTGCCTAGCAAACCAAGAGCTGGGAGATCGACCTGAGATGATCCCGTAAATGAAATTGTTTGCAAAGATCTTAAGAATTACTGGGTGTTCATATCCTGAGAAGGATAAACAAACTTTCAACTTTAAACCAAACTCAGCAGAGAACTTCAATGATCTGAAAGAGAGAATATAAACTGCAAAAATGAACAAACAAACATTGAAATCAAACTTTGGTCTTTGCTGAATCTTGCGCGAAACTGCTGACATTAAACATTGACAAATCTGAACATATGTTAATATAATTATATGTTCTCAGTTCAATATTCTTTCCTACCGTTCAGCCATGTTTGCGCCTAGACATCAGTTCCTTCTGCGCAGCAGTTTTTCGGCCAACTACTTCGGCATGCGGATCGGCTCATCCGGGCTTGAAATCAGCACAAGGGCGCAAAACTAAGGGCAATTTTTCGCTGCCTTACATCTTTCAACATCATGTGACTTTCATTGTCATTGGTTGTAATCTTGAAAGCGGTTCACCTTCAATTCCCCATTGACTTCAGAGGTATTCAAGCTAGTTAAAACAACATTTCCGTGTTCGTTTTGACCCAAACTGCAGTGATTAAGTGCATGATCACATGGGCAAGTGCATGATCACATGGGCTGTTTCCGGTCACTCAGTGGGGCATCGTGCCTCTGACTTGGTGCAATGCCATGGGTTCGGGGGTGTCAGTCTCCACGAAATATGAAACTCCAGCATCAGTCCAGGAGCCGGGTGGAAGAATGCTTGGCGTGGTAATGGTGAAAATTGTGAGACTGTTGATTCACTGTGGGTATCTACTTGTCTCCGCTACACCAATCAGATGAGGAAAGGTCATTGGACAAGCGATAGGAAAAAGAATGCTGCCGACCCAGCGAGTTGCAAAAACCTAAAGGTAGGACTTGCAGAAGCTTACCGAGTTGCAACGGTCAAGGCGCGTTGCCCAGGAGGCGCCTTCTCTGGCTTCCATCGTTCAAAGCCTTTGGAAGACGGCCGCAGATGCTGGCGCGGTGGAGGCTGCTGTGAGGGACATGGCCAAAGACCCAGAGGATGCCAAGGTGCCCCAAGGGGAGGGTAAACGTGGGCCCCAAAGGACTCGAACAGTCTTATTGTGCAGTAAAAGTAGAAGTAGAACTAGAAGTAGAAGTAGGAGTAGTAGAAGTAGCGGCAGTCGCAGGAGTTGGAGTTGGAGTTGTAGTTGTAGTAGTGGTGGGCCGCGGTAGTGGTAGTAGGTAGCAGGTAGTACGCAGTACGTAGTACGAGTAGGAATAGGACTAGAAGTAGGAGTAACTGCTGTTGCTGCTAGTGGTTGTTGGTTGCTGAGTGACTGGGGTTGTTGTTCTTGTTCTTGTTCTTGTTCTTGTTCTTGTTCTTGTTCTTGTTCTTGTTGTTGTTGTTGTTGTTGCTGTTGCTGTTGCTGTTGCTGTTGCTGTTGCTGTTGCTGTTGCTGTTGCTGTTGCTGTTGCTGTTGCGGTCGTCGTCGTCGTCGCCGTCGTCGTCGTCGTCGCCGTCGTCGTTGTCGTCGTCGTCGTTGTTGTTGCTGTTGTTGTTGATGATCTTGTGTCTGTTATTGTTCTTGGTGTCGTTGTTGTCGTTGGTTGTTGATTGTTGGCGGTGGTCGTCTCCCATTCGTATTCACAATTTTCTGGTAAGTTGGTATGTCTTGCCAATTTTTAGAAATGGATTAGGGTCAGAATTGAACGAGGTTCATCGCCTGCGATGATTTGTAAAGGTCATTGCATCATATGATGCAATTGGCGGGGGAGTGGGGCCGGGGAACAGCTTTGAAGAGATGCAGCAGCAGAGAATTTGGTACAGGCACAGTGCATGGAAACCTGAACTTTGGCCTTTTTCAGTGGCAGATCTCGTTTCAATCACCGAGTTCCAATGAAAATTTTTCATGAACAGATGAGTTCCAATCAAAATGGAACCATCAGATGCAAGGAACAGATCTGGTCCAGGCCCCGGTGGCTTCCGTAGCGGTCCTGAGGTGCAAGAAATGGGCTGCTTCATCTTGGCTGGCCTCTCTGCTGGACACGATGACGATCCGATAGTGAAGAAGCAACGGCAAAGGGCGGTCGAGGCGCTGAATCTGGAGACACTACCTATGTTAGAGATTGCCATAGATCCTGTGGGAATGCCTGCGAAGTGTCCAGAACATCGGATGATCGGGTCATCAATCTTCATGGCTTGCTTTACTGATGCTTTTTGCCACGAACACCTGTGAGTTCGATCTCATTTGCACAAGAAATCGTATGTAGACAGGAGAGGCCCAGAAGTGAGAAACAACGAGCGCAAAGATGTGTCATTGGTTGACTCCCAAGTTCCATGAACATGGGTTGTCACAAAGTGGCCCTCACAGACATGGATCCTTGCCAAGAAATAGTCAAAGCATCAGCTGAAGTTGCTCTTGCTTTGGTTGAGAAAGGGACAGGACCAAGGAATCCTAGAAATTGTTGATGCCCAAGGTTAGCGTGCCAAGTCATAGAGAACATGGCACCATACAAATTGTTGATGTAATGAAAAGGGTGTCCGATGGGGCGTTTATCAACCTTTCTCAATCCACAAGGTTTTGCGCATTAATCACCCATCAATCACCCATCAATCAACCATTCATCAACCATTAGTCAACCATTCATCCACCAGTTCCTGGAGTTTGTGGATGAACTTTTGCAACTCGTCACGCCTCGAGGCTGGGGCACTGGAGGCCTTGTGCAAGGCCTGTCAGACGCATCCCAATGACGTGGGGCCCCTAGTTGTTGCTCCTCTGGAAACCTTGGGTTACGACCGGGTTCCCGGTATGCTTCACCAATGAGCTTCACACAGCTAGGCGCTTGGAAGGGAACTGAAGGAGCAGAGTCGATTGACTTTGTGACTTGTTCGTTTCAAAGTCTTTTCTAGATCATCTTTCGATCCATATCGATCCATAGAATCCACATATCCACGGCATGGTGGTGGTGGTTCGCTCAGGTGGTGGTGCAACGACAGGGTGCCATGGCAGTGTCCCAGCTGCTGGCAGTTCTGGCGCATCGACAGCTGGCTGTTGAGGCGGGCGTCACCACAGCCCCCTGGGTCTTGGTTGGAACCCATGCTGTGTCACGGTGGGCCCCGGATGGATGCCCTGAATGGGTGCCCCAGATGGGTGACTCCTAGACGAGTTCCGTGGCTGTGCGCGCTCGCGAGGTGAGAGTTTCACAGCAGGTTGCAAGAGTTCTACGCCACTGTTGAGCCAACACAAACTCCCTATCAGTTGACCTCGTTTGAGTCATTCCATTGGTTGGATCCCATCAAGTGGAGCAACTCATTAGTGACTGATTCTATCACTCCATTCGTGGAGGTTTCGGTTTGACTCTCCTTGGATCAGGTTCTCCCTTGTACCGAGGCCGGAGCCTTTGGTGCCATCAGCCGAGCCATCACATGGTATCCCTCCGACGCTGCAGTGGTGGAGCCGGGCGTCCGAGCCCTGCAGGAGATGAGCGATTTGGGCCCCGAAGTGCGCGATGGAGCGCTGGAGGCCCGGCGGACCATGGCGGGACCGTGGCTGGGATGAGTTGGGTGTAACATGTTGGTAGTAACATGTTTTTTTGCAACATGTTGGTTGTAAAATGTTGTAACTTTGTAAATTACGAGGGATTCAGATCGTATCTCACATGAATCATTTGCTGTAAACAGCCAGCACAAGGGCAAGAATCACGAAGTCATGGACACTTACAGATCATCATCCATGTCTCCAGGCTATCAAGTGGATGGTCCCATGACCCTCTGGGTTCGTGTCACCACCAGTGATTGGTTGCAAGCATCCTGTTCTTGTTGCATCCCTGCCGGTTCTAGGATCCGTCCTTATAGTTGTCCGACCATTTCGGGACATAGATTATCATTTGCATCAATATTGTCGTTATATTTTTAGTATTCATAACAAACTTGTATTTTCAAAAACTATGAGAATTTCTAGAAACAACAACCAACTATATCAAATTTATTCAAATTTTTCATCAAAAGCTATGAAAATTTTGACCAGCAACCCATTTTCTGCCACCAGGCGGGCGTCCTGGATGCCCTGGTGGCTGCGATGCGTTCGCATCCCACGCTGCGACCTCTGCAGCGCCGCGCCTGCAGCGCGCTGCGCAGCCTCTGCAGCGGAGAGCAGTTCCAACAGCGAGCGGCGCGGGCCGAGGAGGCGGGCGCGGCGCAGCGCAGCGGGAAGCGCCGTGGAGAACGGTTGGAAGGTGATGGGTTGCGATGGATTTTTCAGGATTTCATGTGTTGGACATAGGAAATTCTGAATTAGTTGTGAAATTGAACTTAGGTTTGAATTTGGTTTTATTCTTGTGTATTTCTTTGGGAGGTACTTGATGAGTTCGAAGGATAGATGGGTTGGAGATTTCTTGGTGGCAGCAACCGTGTACTCGACTTTATCAACGACACAGGGAGGAAATGAGTGATCGACTCAACAGTGCCTTGCTCTATGGAGATCTCCTCATCCAGTTCCGGAGCAAACGATTTGGAGATCTCACCGTTGAACGCCTGCAGTCCAACGGCCTAGGAGCAAAGTTGTGTAGCCAAGTTCAGTGTTTCTGGATACTCTGAACACTTGAGAAGCTCTTAGCAGCAACCACCATATGGCCTGCCCAGCATCAAATTTGTTTCTTCATCGCTATTCTTCGATCCACTGTTGGTGATGTCCCAATATCAAGGATTGATTCGGTGATTGATGGATGTATATTATAGATATGTACTCACCCCTGTCTTGCCGGTTATTCCATTATCAATGTGGGTTGGTTCCTGGCCCAAAATCAGTGGATGATAACCATGTCCATATCTCTTTGATCATATCTCCAGGCTCAGCAGGTAAACCACTAGCTACTGCGTCATTTCTTAGCGGCATGAGATAGTTCATGATTCACAGTCGATGATACATCATCCCAGATCATTTTGTACCAAATCATTTGTTACCAGCTGATTTCTGCATCATGATTGAGTTGTTATAGTTGTGGCTTCTGAATCTTAGCTAGTATCAGCCAATCATAGCAATGCCAATCACAGATGGATAAAACATGCTATGTCGACCATGACTGAGGATGATTTCCATATCATAGTGATTCAATTCAAAAAACTGTATTTCACGGTGAGGGTAGTAAAAATAGTGATCACATATCGTCACCATTTTCCAAGAGTGAATCATAGAGTTTTAATCATATTTCTGTATCATGTTGTCATCATGATTTTCTGCAGACAGGTGCGGTATTAGATCTGGCTATTTATTGTTTATGGTTGGTATCGCTATAAGAATCACTGTTATAATAGTTGCTAAAGATCAATTTCTGCTTATCGTAATTATTTTCATAGAAATCATTACTTATAGTAGATCACTATTGTAATAGAAATGGCTATTCATTCCTCTAGCTATTTATGCTATAGATCCCCATGTTCAAATTTTGTTTCACGGTTTCTGGTTGGGGACCCAGCTGTTGCCCAGGCAACAAATTTGTTATAGAATCATTGTTGTAATGAACAGTTGCTCTCAATTTGACTCTGGCTTGTCATAGACATCTTTACAAGAAATCAGATCAAACATATCACTATTAATCATAGATCACTATGAATCTGTTTATAGATCCATCACTATCATAAGAATCTATGATCCTGAATCTACCAGCTTATCATAAGAATCAATCGTAGATCCCATTAATCATAGATCCTATTTGTCATAGATCCCATTAATCATAGATCACTGTGGATTTGTTAGTAGATCTATATTTATCATAAGAATCCATCATAGATCTACCGAGACATGGATCTGTCTACGTCCAAGTCGTCCCCAGGCAGGTGCCGTGCGGCTGCTGGTGGCAGCGCTGCAGCGACACGGGGAGGACCTCGAGCTGCGGCGCGCTGCCGTGGCAGCGCTGGGGCTGATCTGCACCGACCGGGCGCAGGGAGCTGTGGAGGTGCCGAGCGCCGCAGTTGTCGTTGAAACTCTGCGAGGAACAGTTCCTGTGCCTTAGTGAAAATGGTCATTGGAGAAATTTTGACATTTTTTTACTTCGTTTTTAATTCTTGTATTTTTTGAAGTTTTTTATATGTTAGCTTTCTGAGTTCTTTTTTAGTGTTTACATTTTGTTTTGAGGAGAGTGGATGAAGCATATGAAAAGCAGGGAGTAAGCACAAGAATCATGAGGCTTCCCAGAGTGATGTATATAACGAAATGATGGTAGAGAGCTATGACATAACGCCAATATTCAGTGTGGATTTGTATTTGCATAAGGCCAACGTGATCAGGAGAAGACCTGCTGGTTAAATGGCTCAAGTTTGGAAGCGATCAGAACTACAGGGCCAGTTATTTTTCTCTACAAAAATCTGCAACCACAAAAAGGCGAGCATTCTTGCGGGTTGATGTGTATCCCTTTGGTTCGTTGCTTTCTGGTTGGGTACCACTGTGTAGACCCATGATGTTTATGAGCAAGATGTCATGCAGCATGATATACATGGCAGACACTACATCAAAATACATCAAGCATAGTCTGGTACTGGACCTGAAAGTCAATGATAGCGAATGTGATTACCATGACAATCATGAAATTCGTAGCATAAATCATGAGACTTCGAGGCCAAGAGTCAATGATACAATTGATATATTTCGTTATTTTTCATTACATCATAGGTTATCCCATTACCGACTTCAATCATTGTTGACCATTATTAGCCGCTATTAACCTATGATCAACCACCGTCAATCACCATGCAAGTCCCCTATGGCTTGAGAAACCACCATATCTTTCCCCATAGATCTCATGAGATTAGCCGTTATCAGCCCCAATTCTTAACCAACGTCAATCATTATTAACCATCATTAGCCATTCTAAACCTTTGATTAACCTCTATCATAGCCATTATTAATTTATGAATCAGTTTTTTCCAAATCACCTATGAATCATCGCCATTATTAACCTACTATGAAACTATTATCATCCTACAAATCATAGCCACTATTGACCTATTAGCCATTGTTGACCTATTATTCACCGATTTGACCTATGAATCAATAGTCTAAATAGCTATTGTTATCCTATGAATTATCGCATTAACCTATGAATCATCGCCACTATTAACCTATTATCAAACCATTATCATCCTACAAATCATAGCCACTATTGTCCTATTAACCATTATTAAGCTATTCATTTCATCAGTTGCCTCATTGTGGCGACGCTTTGCACAGGCGGGCGCCTTAGAGGCGCTTGTGGCTGCGATGCAGCAACCCGACAGCGACGTGGAGTTGCAGTGCTTGGGGGCTGGGGCCATCAGCATGTGCCCTGGACGAAGTTGGGCTGGGAGGTGTTCCGGGGGGTTGGATTGGATGGTTGGGTTTCGATTGGTGTTCGATTGGTTGGGTTTCGGTGGGTTGGGTTGGTTGGTTGGGTTTCTATTGGTTGGTTGGATTTCTATTACTTGGTTGGGTTTCTATTGGTTGGTTGGGTTGGTTATTATGGTAGGTAGATTGTTGTAGCGACACGTGATTTTTTGCTCCGCGAGGGGCAGCAATGAATCGGGACCCGGCGATGCAAACTGCTGAGGATTTGTGCTGGAGACAGTGCGGACCATCCACGTGCACACCGGGCAGCTGAGGCTGGGGGAGCAACCGATGATGTCCATAGATTTGTTGATGCTTGGATTGGATGGTTTAGGCAGAGATTCAAAAACCCCATAGGAATAGCTGCCACCCATCATACTTATGACAATTAGTAAATGTGCTTCTAATACTTAATGTAGGAAGACCATCGTTCTTCATGGTTGCAAGGGCTAGACTATCTGGTATGTAGGGTATGGCAGACTCATTTGCCAATGGTTGGCCCCACAAGATGTTTTGCAAGCTGTCTTGATCAACTTCTGTTGGGGCCGTTCTACAGATCACAATTGAAGCTAGCTGTCCATAACGCGCATTCCTTTCGGAGTTTAAACAGATCATTGTACAAACCTATGTTGATCCAATCATGTTGATCAAGCCTTTGCACGTGAAATTTGCCATCTGGGATATTCCGATGGATGGTCATCCTACTGGTTGAAAAGATCCCATGGTGACGTTCGTGGGCTGATTGTCATTCTGGGAATTTCTCGAGGCGATCTTGCGACGAACTGTTGCTTCGAATTCACGAGATCGTACATTTCTTGAAAGAACTCATATTAGAGCAATGGAATGTTGGCGCGATGGCAGCAACAATCAGCAAGATGACAAGACGTGCATCATAAGCACTCAATGGAAACCATCGGCTTATTATTTTAGCCAATACGCCCCGTGAGTGCCCTGGTTTAAAGCATTGTGGCCTTGTAAGAAGGGTGTTTCTTAAAATAGGGATACCCCCAAGTCATCCTATGTCAATCATGTATAGTAGTAAACCAACCATGTTGGGGGTACCTGCATTTCAAGAAACATCCCTAATCATTCAATGGTATCAGAATTGTGGTTTTTTCGGCCGACGTGAGGCGGGGGCTTTAGAAGCCTTGGCCAATGCCATGCTCAGACACGTTGAGGAGGCCCGGCATGTGGAACCATAGGCAGACAGGGCAATGGGAGGAAAACACCAGGGCTTCTTTAAAGGGAAGCAGCCAATACGGGCTAAATGATGGTTAACAATGGATGATTGACAGTGGATTATTAACAATGGATGGTTCTGCGAGATTGCGGATCGACAAAATCAACAATATCCAACACTTCAAGCAGCATGGGGTATGATTGATTCTGGTCAGTGGTTAGGCAGATTCCCATCCGTACTCATCAACATCTGACATCGTTGTCAATCCAGGACTGGATCCTGGTAGTAAAGTACAATCATACTGGTGAAAGATGGTTCTTCATCAGCCATCAATAGAAATCCCTTCCGACGCATATTTAACCTCGCATAGCTCCAACATGAATGGATCCCAGTTCGCAACCAGGGGTTGCTGAGACGGGTTGGTTCAATCTTAACAAGCACCCAGCATTATTAACGTGGATGCACATTATTGCTACCAGTCTGAATCATCAATCTAACCACCATTAACATCATTACCATCATTAACCATCATTAACCATCATTGATCCATCATTAACCATCACGAACCATCCTTAACCATCATTAACATCATTACCATTGCTAATCGTCAATCAGCCATCGATCAAGCATTCTTACTGTAGCCTCGGCTGAGTCTGCCATGGCATCTGCACGCTCAAAAACGTCAAGTGTGAACCATTATGGGTATTACTGAACCGTTTCAACCGCCACCGACCACCACCAACCGCCATCATTAATCAACTATGAACCAACCACAATTAACCAACTCTGAATCGTCAACCACGATTATCCACATTAGTTAAAAAATGATTTCAACCATCAATCAGCTTTGAATCATAATGAACCATTCTATGGTGGACTGATAACGATCACGGACCAAGCAAACTATGAACCAACAGCCAGCAATCCACCACCAGTAATCAACCACAATCAGTCAACTATGGTAATTCACCATCAAGCATCATCAGCAATCATCAACCATCATCAACCATCATCAACCATCATTGATCATAATTAATCATCACTACTCATCATTAGCCATGAATCGTTTGCCAATCTTGGTCATGAAAACCCCACCGGATGATTATTGTTGATCAATGATATTTTCTGTGGACCCATGATGATGACTGTTGATCAATATGATTACTGTTGATCACTGAATGATGATTAATGATACTTACCAAGTGATGACTGACCATTGAATTCCGGTTAATGATTCAAGGATGTTTCATAGTCCAATCGTCAATGATTCGAGGAGTGGCTAAAGATTCTGCTTCAAGACTGGTTGTATCATGATATACACCCTGGTAAACTAACATAGCAATGGAAAATCACCTATTTTGTAGAAAAACCCTGGCAAACCATTAATAACTGGTAATAACCATGATTAACCATTAGTTTACCCGAGGGTACCATGGACAATCCTGGTCCTCAATCGTGTCCTCATCATGGCATTCCGAGGCCGAGCTGCAGCGTGTTTGCTGCGGCGTTTTGGGGATGATCTGCGTGGGCAAAGATGCGGCCGGGCGGCGGCGCGCGGACCGCGCGGCTGAGGCGGATCGCTGTGGAAGCTGCTGGAGATCTGATGGGTGGTGATGGCTGGTTGATGATGATTATTGTTATCATGATGGTTGAGAATGATTGCAAGTGGTTAGTTAGTACTGGTTAGTCATGCCACTAATGGTGATGGTTGATGATTAGTGAGGACAACTAGTAGCTTAGTAGCTAAGCTGCTTGATGATGAACATGCTGGTAGTTGATGGTCAACTGATGATTAGTCATGCAGCCGAGTATGATGGTTGATGATGAGCAATTAATGAAGATTAATCTTGATAAATGCTGCCTCATGATCATTGAGGTTGATTATGGATGGCTGATGATGGTTATATATGGTTCAGCATTTTTAGTGATTCGCTCTACAATCAGGCTTCAAGGCAGCCAATTGTGGTTCAAAAGCGGGCTAGTTGATGGAGGATGGCAGCAAACAACTATTATTGCATGTGTTAGTTTCAGAGTCATTTCAAAACGATTGTAGCCACTACAAACGCATATTCAACTGCTTAGGTGTTTTCGGTGTACAGAAAAAAGATGATAAACATAAACAACATCAACTTTCTCAGGTGTACCACTCTCAATGGATTGCAGATGATTTCATGTAGGTAAAATCCCATGGCTGGCCATGCACCATTAACACTTTTTGAATACTATCCGGCTAAAATTGTTTGCGTTCCAAAGCCTAGATCCCGTAAAGTACAAATCAGTGAACTTGAATCTCAAGTTCCTTTCGCTTGGTCGCTGTCCTTTTTGCTTGCAATGCTTCGAGGTGATAACATTTTGATTCTCACTAGACACCTAAGCTGGCTCCAAGTGTTCGGGGCAGATGAAGTGGAACAAAGAAGAAACTTTTTGATTTGTGCTCTTTGTGTCTTTCTTTACCTCTTGTTCTGGATGTCTTCTGATTTCTCATTTAGTTGAATATATTTTGATTTTTCGGTTTCTTGTGATTCATTGGTCTCCGGTTGGTGAAAAAATGTTTCAATCGGAAGAACGATTTCTTTCAGATTTTTTCCTATTTACAATTAAGAAAGTTTCACCTAAATCTGCGTTTCAATTTAAAGAAATAAGTTTAGTTAAGTGAATTTAAATCAGAACTTATTTCTTTAAATTTAGTTTAAGTAACTACTTCAAATTCATTATTTACCTAAATTTAGATTTCTTTTTAAGTTTACTTTAAGTAATTTAATTTTTTTCTTTTCAATTTGAAGTTCGGATTTTGAGGCGGGCGCGCTGGACGCCTTGGTCTCCATGATGCGCTGCCACCGTGCCGTGGACGACGACCGCGCGGGCCACGCGGCGGCGGCGGAGCTGCAGCGCATGGCTTGCGGCGCCGTGGGCATCGTCTGCGCCGGGAAGGACGCGCAGCGCGGACAGCGCGCAGTGCGCGCGGCGGAGGAGGGGAAGACGAGTTGGGAGTCGGGGAAGGGGCTTGGAGAAGGTTGGAGGGTTGGAGAAGGGGTTAAGATGGGTTGAGGGGATCAGTGCAGCCAAGTCTGGGTTGGGACTGGATCTGCTACACATCAGTGGTTCCAGTAGATTGAAATAAATCCATTTGAAACGTGGGAGGCAGGCGTATTGGAAGCTCTGGTGGCTGCTATGACGGCCTTTCCAGATGACCTCGAGCTGCAGAAATGGGCTGCTGGTGCGCTGGGAAGCATTTGCGCGGTGGATGCAGGCAGAGAGGTTCGCAAACAAGCGGCAGAGGCACTGGACCGGGGTTCAACCGGGGTTGGGAGCCGCCAAATCTCCTGGCACGGCTGGCGTCGAGAGTTTGTCACCCGTTATTGGAATCTTTGGCAACTTGAGGTAGAACTCACGGAGTTGAACTGTTTGAATTTTGGGAGCTGCTTCGCCTGCCATGTGCATGCTGATGCGTTTACGCGCGGGCGCCCCAGCAAGACTATTTGCTGAAGTGCCACAACCATGGCAGATGTTTCAGTGAATCATCCATGTTTCGTGTGACATTGTGGCTGCATGTTGTAACACGAGTCGGCTGTACTTATTTTGTTTAGATTTGTTTAGTATATAGTAGGTTCTCTGTAGCACTGCTTGTATTGGGCATCCTCAACAGTGAACATTTTGAATCGTAGTCCGCGGCTAGAGAGAGAAGGCATGCAGACAGACAGACAGACAGGCAGACAGGCAGGCAGGCAGCAGGCAGGCAGGCAGACAGACATACAGACACTTGAACGCATGCACACTGGAGAAGACACTAATGTAGCTTCTTGAAACACAACTTTGGCAGCGTCCTTATGTCTTGCATCGGCTTTCTTCTATTTTCTTTCCTGATCCGCTTGCGAAGGGCCTTGAATTTTTGTATCTCACAAGCTGTTGGATGCGTTTGCTAAGGGGTTCTCCTTTCCGCGCAGTTTTTTTGAGCTTTTCTGCTGCAAATGACTGCAGCAATCGCCTTACCCACGCGAGTGTCCGAGCATCCTTACGGACACTCCGCACACAGCTGGCCGGGTGTGGGGCGCACATGGTAAGGTGCCTTAACAAGCACCATCCTTGGCAAAAGGGGGTGCGGCAGCTGGGGGTTTGGGGCCAACAAAATGGATGCTCAGTGGATGACAGTGAGACGCATGGGCTAACGTGCTCACTGGGCCCCCAGTGGGGAGGCATGTCCACAGTCCCGACTACTCGGGCCACACAGCCGACAACGGCTCACGTGCCTCCGCCCTTGCCAGTGCCAGGAGGGAAGGCCAATGATTCCGTGCCGTTGTGGCCTTGCTTCACGTGTTGTGAGTTGGTTCGGTTCAGTCATGAGATACCGGGAGGTGGTGGAAGTTGAGCTGCAGCGATGAATATGGAGGGCTGGAACCAATGACTTGGACCAGCACTGACCAAACCTTGCAGCTCAGATTGCTCCAAAACGACTCTGACCACAGGGTTTTCACCTAGCTGCTCCCGTAGCCGTTTCATTTTGCCATCTGGTAGCTCTCTTTTTTTCTCTTTCAGCGGCGTCAACAACCTTGATTGATCATTAAGATGGCTTGTACTATCCTGGTACTCGGGAAAAAAACATAAAACACTGGCCATTACTGGCCATTTTTCTGGGCTGGAAGTGGCTACTAGGGATGATGTAGTATTGATTGTCACTCTGCACCAGCATTTCATCGCTCGGGGTGATTTCAAACTCAGGACAGACTTATTACATTTGTGGAACCAATCAAGCAAGGAAACCAAGCATGTACTTGTAAAGCCTCTCAAAAGTAGGAACCAACCTCATCTTGCCCAGCTGGGAATGGGTGGTTCCAATGCTGCCAGGATTTGTAAGCTAGGGGAAAAGCACCAATCACAACGGACAATTAAATTCTGACCTCAGAGGTTCGCAAGTGAACAAACCATGTATTTGGATTTTTTTTCAATGACACAAGTGATGATTACTTTTTGCCAGCTTTGTAATTTTGTGGTTGTACTCTAGGTAATTATGAAAACTATATGTCACATGCGTTGTGGACCCTGCTGTATTGCGGTCGCCTGGATGTTTTTCGAACGATTTCTTGCCTATCCTTGATCCATGTCGAGACGTTCAGGCACATCTAAAGAAGAATCAGCTGTTGTTAAGCCGTATATAGCTTTGAACGACTTACATCCTTCTAGGGTTTCATGAGTTCATTTATTTGGAAACTCTTGAAATGCCCAAAACACGTGGAAATTGTTTTTTGGATCCCAATCATTTGTAGCGACACATCACGGACGTCACATTTGCACCCATTCCTTGCCATTACTTATGTACATGATCCCTACAGCCATGGAATCACACAACCCCTGCCAGAAAATTATGTACATGATCTTTATAACCATGGTTATATGGGTGTTTCTCAAAATAGGGGTACCCCTAAATCATCCTTTATTAGTTATTTACAGTAATAAACCAACCATTTTGGGGGTCCCCTATTTTGCGAAACCACCATATAGTGTTACCCACTACAAGCACTGGGGAACCTCCCTTCTCGGCAAGGCCGGATGTCCTGAAGCCCTACTGGCGTGTCTATCGGGGGATGTGGACCGCATGCGCTGGGCCATGAAAGCTCTGGACACCTGGTATCACCAAGAGTCCGCTGGATCAGCCATTTGTTAGTCGTAACCCAGATATACTCATCAGTCACAACCACAACCATCACCATCGAGCTAAACCTTGAATATCCTGCTCAGTTTATCACTCCTGGGTCGGAATCTATGACACTGCTGGGAGGTTCACTTATCTGGAACGGCTACTTTTTTGGAGACCACGGTGTTTCTGTCCGGGATCATTCGGGTTGCTGTCAGTTGATTGTGAGAATACTCGTTGGGTATGCACTCAACAACTGATCTCACTGGGTAGATACAACACCGAAGGCAGCATACGTTGGTTGCGTTGTGGGGGATAAGCAGCACTCATCATTTGCTGGTCAGCTAGGCTTTGATGATGATGATGATGATGATGATGATGATGATGATGATGAAGGAACTGGCCGCAAACCATGACAAAAGCAACATGCATCGCAAGCAAATGCTATCATCCATCATGACTTTAGTCCTTTGCTGCCGCGATCCATTGTCACAATGCACTCCCACATTATGATCCATTATTCTCATGGTGCACCTGATAAGTATCAACTTCTCTGTTTGTGTTGGGCGAAGCTGTCTCTACGCAGATTTCGAATCCGCTTTTGAACCAGCTGGAAGCTGAAGGATTGTACAACCCGGAAGTTTTTTTTTCCCATGTAAGGATTAGCCACATGTCAGCGTTTTACTGGTGCCCATGTGCCCACAACTTGGATCCACATCGCTGTCAGTCATCGACTTAGCAATCTTTGACCCAAGATATTCCCGACCACTAAGCATTATTAGCGAAATGATGTAGTTGTCGGTATAGAAGGTATAGTTGACTATCAACCACCGCTCTAATCCGTTTTTTCAGCTCCCGCACCAACCATTGTCAACAATTCGCAACGGTTGTGAACCATTGTGAACCATTTTGGACAGTTATCATCCATCATTGACCATCATTGACCATCATTGACCATCATTGACCATCATTGACCATCATTGACCATCATTGACCATCATTGACCATCATTGACCATCATTGACCATCATTGACCATCATTGACCATCATTGACCATCATTGACCATCATTGACCATCATTGACCATCATTGACCATCATTGACCATCATTGACCATCATTGACCATCATTGACCATCATTGACCATCATTGACCATCATTGACCATCATTGACCATCATTGACCATTATCACCCATGATCAATAGAGTATTGAACATTGTCAACCAACCTTTGATGCTAGTCTTCTCCAGGCTTCAGGATACGTGTGTTATGGCAGCCAGAAAATCTCGTCCACGGAACTGTGCCATTCCGTACCCCTTGTCGTATCATTTTGGGTTTGGTGCTTCCAAAGGTGGCTACTCTCACTTCTTTGTTCTAAGATTTTCCATCCTACATCTTCAGCATCTTCAACATCTAACTGGGAGAAGCATCTTCTCATGTTTAGATTTTCCATTAAGAGTCTTCCCGCAGATGTGTGGTTGGTTCCGGTTGCGACGTGACTAGCCACGTTTCTAAGGACGCGATGTGCGCCGGTGATTGGGGTGTCGTTAGCGAGCCTGCTGGGGAGGTCAGCTGGGAGCAACCAGGTCTTGGAAGATGGTATTTTATAATGCGGGATATATAACTGACTGGTGGTTTCAAATATTTTCCCTAGTGATTATTAACACTTATGAACAAATGGGTGACGAATGTTTTTCAAAAGGGTTGAAACCACCAACCAGATGACATAAGTTTAGACTATAGGGTATTCCAACCATAGGGCATTCTATCAGAAATGTAGAGGGCATTACTAAGTTAAAAGGTATTTTGTTCATCAGAGCATTTTTTTTGGTAATGGTCCGCTGCTATGGGTTTTCATCTTGGGCAATGGGAACCTGCAGGGCTCAAGAACCAAGACATGTATAGACCCCAAGTGTATCATCGTATAGATACAGATCTACATGCGCAGTACGTACTCATAATCTGCTATTGTGTGCCCCAAAGCAGCATCTTTTTTTCAGCAATGCTCATGCCTTGGGATGCTCAGCGCCAAACTACCGGCATTTGTCTGCAGATCAGCGATTCGTGAGGGTACCACTGCATCTATGCAAGATTTGAGTTGCCTCGCCACAATTGAAGTGAAAGACGAGACTGAATTACAACTGATAATCTCTACCAGGATGCCCTGGGTACAGATGGATGAGCCTCCAAATAGGTGATTTCTAAATGAGTCCCTGACCATGTCAAGCTGGATTGCAGCTATATTCATCCATGAAGCCTATCTTTTTTGGATGTTCCCCTTCTCAAAAGATCAGGCCTCATTATTCACCGTCAAGGCAACTCATCAGCCCTGTTCACACTGTCAAGCTGCTATCCCCATGGCCATGGTTCGTACGACATAGCTACCTTGTCGTGGGGTTCCATGAAGATTGGCACCTTAGGAGGTGGGAGAACCTTTCCCATCCACGGTGGGTGAGTTGGGACTACTGTGCCTTTTCGGGAAAGCCGAGCAATTGTTGCTGGGTCTCCGATCATTTCTCATCTTGATGCATCAAGGTTTTTTGGATGATTCAAGATGAAAAACTTTGAACAACTGATCAAGGTACTGTCTCTCTGATCAGCCAAAAACCCTTGATGCGATGCTCACGTGCTGGTGTGAGGTGCCCCCAAAACCGCTAGGATGTTCTACGGCTACAGCCGGGTGCATGGGATCCAGCGAAGCATACCCCTAGCAACCTGAAGTTGGTTGATCATCACAGGGAAGCCAACCAACCCCCAAAAATCGGTCGCTCACTCAACGTTTCTCGTCGTGCTCTTTTTGATTCTGCTCGTGGTTTCTTCAGCAGTTTGTCTTTAAGGCTGTTGAAGTTTCTTCAACAGGTTTCCCTTGTTAACTGACAGTTGAAGAAACCCCAACAGCCTTAAGACAAACTGTTTAACCCAACTGTTGATGACATTTGATGACAGTTCTATTTAACTCAACTGTTGGCATCCCATGGCCTCCCTTGTGCCCTGCATCCCTGGTTGGTTCCAGCTGAGAGCTGAGATCGCCGTGCTCCAGGCGGGTGCCGTGGAGTCGCTGGTGAACGCCGTGCGCCTGAACCGCGGCGACGTGGAGTCCCTGCGGTGTCTCACCAGTGCCCTGGGCAGCGTGCTAAGCGAAGACGTGGGGACGCTGCGGATGAAGGCGGTCAAGGCGACGCGCGGCGGGAGTTGAGGACGTTTTCGTCACATTTTCAGTTGGATGGAAAGGGGATTCGTCACTCAAAGGATTCGGGCACAGGGTTTTGATGATCACTCACCAGAGCTTGCTGAAGGTTCTGATTCCTGTTTGCACTGCATCTGCCCACAGTATCTAGAAATGGTTCTATGGTTCCAGCTGACTCACAAGTCATTGCCCATTTTTGAGCCCCCAAGAATGAGAAGCTTCTTGTGCCATGTCCTCATGTGAAGGGTCTTGCAAGTCCTGGCAAGAATGACTCTGAAGATGTCCTGGTTTCCTGGGAATGGCTGGTTATCCGGTTATCCATAGTAGTTATCCCTAGTAATGACCACTTATCCCAGCACACTTACCCCAACAGCTGCTGTTGGCCCTGGCATGAGTCTCCATGGGGTGGCTCCTTGAGGCCGACGGCATTGAGACGCTGGCTTCGGTGTTGCTGAAGAATCCCACGGACCAGAAGCTACAGGAGAGGGTGGAGCTGGGAAATGATGACTAGCAGCTACTGATGGTTAGTGATGCTTGGCTTGGTGAAGATTCATGATGGTTGAAGTGTTTCACTCCTAGACGGTTGAGATGGAGTGCACATGTCAGTTGCTCAATTTGACGCTTCCAAAACTCCGAAATGATCATGTCTGAAATCGCCACGAACTTAGGGGGACATAAAGGTACTGGATTTACTCTGCTCACCTAACTCGATATCAACAACCCTGAGAGAACCTGGGTTTTTTCATAGATGCCATAAGAGCCAAAGCCAGTGGCCCAAGAAGCCTGATCAGGGCTATGAAGAATCGTGACTTGTAAGGGTAACAGCCACCCTTTCCACTGTCTCAAACCCTTGGGTTATAAGCAAGACGCAGAAGAATCAATGGTTCAATGGTGGGTTTATACGCAGCAGCAACCCTGATAGAGCCGAGTTCCGCTGTGGTCAATCGATGGCCGATTCCAATGGACCATGGCGTGCCAATGGTCATAATCCATATCTTCATATTCCATTTGCATTTGGCTTCAGCTGGCTCAAGCTTCTCAGCGCCTTAGCTTTCCAGCAGCCCCATCCCAGATCTCGAGGCTCAAGCCGAAGCTCAAGAGGATCCAGCCAAGGTCTCAGTCTATCAAGCCGTGTGGTTCGGATGACTTACAGGCCCGGCTATGCGCGCTGTTGGATCGCCAACATGTGCGGTTTTGGGTGCTGCCGGCTGTGGCAGCGTCCGTCATCATAGCCGAAGGCTATTCCAAGGGCTGGGCCCACCTCAAAATGGCAGGGGGCAGTGGTGGTGGCAGCGATCATGTCCAAGTTGGTGGATGAAGATTCAATGCTTGAAACGAGGGACGCCGAGGAAGAGGAACGCCTGAAAATCCTCAACAATTTGCGCGGCTATGTCCCTTACATCTGCCTGGCGGCCGCTGCGTTTGAGCACACAAGGCGGCAAATGTACCACATTGTGGAGAAAGCAGATTGGGGGCAAAAAGGCTCGGTTTGCCGAGCGGGGCATCCTCAGTTCCGAGCACTCAGTCATGTTCCGGATGGTAGTCTTGCCGCTCATCACAGGTAGGCACGTAGGCGAACTTTCTGCGTAGCAATGACATTGCCCGCAGAATGTTCGCTTGGGTACACTCAACTGCCGGGACTGAGCAGCTTTTGTGCAGGGGCGAATCGTGGTAGACCCCGGAAATTGTCCTCTCCACTATGACCACCGGCACCAGCGAGGAGATGCACCGATGCTCAATGGGCATCAAAGCCTTGGCTCAGGGCACTGGTGGTGCGACATGCGAAGTGGATTCGACAGGCCAAATTGTCAGAGCAGACCCTGCGCTTGCCGACTTCTGGGGCGAGCTCGCTCCTGGGACGAAGTTGCTCGATTTAATTCGTCGATCTCAAAGACAAGTAAGCGATGTGTCGTGCGATTAACTTCAACATAGTATCCAAACACGCTTGACCTTTTTGCCATTCTTTGACTTCGTGCCGACATATCGGCAACCTCTTGTTTTGGTAATCGCATTGGTACCCAACCTGTGCCGCTTGATTGGTCAAATCAATCGGCACACGTGGGGAATCAATGCGATTATCAAAACAAAAGGTTGCCGATCTGTCGGCACGAAGTGAAGAATGGCAAAAAGTTCCCATGTGGAAAGTCCCAGGAGCAGCAAGGACAAGAGCAACTCACAAAGTTGTGGATCCAGATGATCCCATTGCCTTCTCCAAATTGAGCTTGCCCAGCGAGAGGCTGCGGTCGTTGAGTCGGAGCGAGCATGTACAGATTGCGGATCGTGAGAGAGAGTTGCTCCTCATTTCTTGGCGATGAAAAGACTTGCCTTGGCACCCCGTATTTCGACCCCAGGGTGGATCTGAGATGACAACATGCAGAGCAACATCCCCACGGACGCAGATGGACGAGGAGATGCAGACAAAGCGCGGGAGATTGAAATGGAAAACGCCAGAGAGCCCAGTCAATGCCGATGACAGCAGCAATTTTCACAGTGGAAGACCGGCGAAGCGCAAGGGAGCGCGGTGATCGTTGCAAGACGGCCACTGAAAGAAACAACCAATTCGATTTAATTCACCGATGGGCCTCCTGTTTGAAAAAGAGGCTTTCTTTGTTAGAGCGAATCTCGACTCGCCTTCAAGGCTAGTCTGAACACATTCGAACGGATTTTTCGAAGGGATTGAACCTTTGGATCGCAGAGATTGCGAAGGAGTAAAAAACAAATTCGTTTGCATTTGACAATTGCTCAGTTGGGCGCGTTGGTTCTTGTGCTTTTTGGAGGTATCACATTGCCTTTTGTGCTGATTCACGAGTTGTAACAAATCAGCGTGTCATTGACATCATGTACTAGACCGATTGACACACCGGCATCAAGATATCTGTACCATTGCTTGATCCAACATCATGATATCACACCGTTTCTGGTATTATGCGAACTGCCGCTGATCAGAAAGTTAAATGGCTTGTAATGAAAGGGATCAACCAACCATCGTTCAACGCTTCTTTTCCTTGACATGTTCCAGATAGATTTATACACTCGCGTTGTATCCCGTTCTGTTGGATGTCAGCTGGTTGATTAGCCCAGGGATGGCAAAACTTGAAAATCACCAGGGGAAGTTTACGGCTCGAAGATTTCACCCATGACTTGTGATTTTCCAATGAGACACTTTAGTCCATCAGAGGGTAGTCAACCAGCCATCATAACACACCCTTTCTGGTAAACCCAACTGCAATCTTCCAGCATAAAACCATAGTTTATTGACAGTGATAATGCCATTCATCATGAATCAACCATATCATCAACCACGAAGCAATAATCATCCACCATGAAACACCCAATGAAGCATTATTCGAACAGCAACCGGCATGAGGAGTCTGCCAGCATGTTCAACCCTGCAGCACCCTGCAACCCTATGAGCCAATGAACATTAATGTGCCATGGGCTTCATTAATCTGCCAGCATGTTCAACCCCCATGAACCTTACTGTTTAACCAGCTCACCATGCACCCTGCAGCACGTGGTGCGCCAGGAGTCTGCCAGCTTTGCCCTGTGGAAGGTCTGCGAAGGCGATGATGCCATCGTCTGGCGGCCACGTGCCATGGAGGCTGTGCTGCGGTGATGGTGAGAAGCTTCGGGGATTTTGGTGGTTGGGAAGTCGTGTCAATTGGGGAATGGTAGGTTCTTTGATTCATGTTTTTTATTTTTTTCAGGAGTGATATGATTCTATGATTCATTTTGGCTACATAGCATTTCATTATTGCTTTGTTTTGTTCTTTGTGGATGAAATGGCAAATGACTCAACTTCATCGCTGATTTTCTCGGCTTCTGGCCTCATTTTGGGTACTGACACTCACACCCAGCCTTGTCGAAACAAGTCGCGTTTCCTTTGCAACATCACCATCTCTATCTACTTCATGTTGTATCGCTATCAATCTTGGTTCATGTCCGATTTGTTCCCCATGTTTGGCTACAGAAAACAGCACCAGTGCGAGGCCGAAGTGCCGGACATCTTGCGGGATGCCTTGCCCTTCCACTCAGGACGGGCTGGGGCTCGCAGCCTGTGACGAGTGGCAGCTCTGGTTGACCTACGGATCGATAGCAAGCTGGCAATGCCTAGCAATGACAACGGTGAATGATGCTCAAGAATGATGGCTTAATAGTCAATACTGCTTAATACAATGGTGAAGACGGTTAAAAACAATGGTTCACACAATGGTTGCCAATGATCAATAGTGCTTAATCACCATCAATTGAGTAGATTTTGATGGCCAGCCGTGTTTATCAACTTGGATGATGAGCAACACGAACCAACAATATCAAGGGTGGATCAGCTTGTTGGGCTGCAGGTTTGGAAACTGCGCAAACCGTCCATCTCTATGCGCCAAGCAAGGTTGCAGCAATGGGTTCTGGAAGCAGAGTCCATGAACTGCAAGCAGAACCTACAGGAATAGTCGTTCATAATCAACCAAAAATGGTCGTTGTGATGTCTCCAGAGTTGTACCCGAGCAAAGTGGGACATATTTTCTAGCCATCAACAATCGTCATGAATAGTTTATGCGCAATCGTAGGGAAACATTGTCAAACATCATTGACCATAAATCAACCATCAACCATCACTGTCCACATGCAGAATCCCAACTGTTGGGCGCACACTCATCACGAACTCAAAGGTCGTTCGGTGATTCTCAGTCTGAACAGTTGAGGAATGCCAAGGCTGATCAACCAGTTCCTCAACTGTTGGTTTGCGCCCAGGGTTGATCAACGAGTTCCACCAGTTCTTCTTCCATTCTTGGATTCGTTGTTGAACACCCATGGATCATATTTGATCAACACCAAGGGGGTTGATTCTATCCCTGGTCTCGTTTTCCAATGCCCCGCAGCTTGGCAGAAGACAACCAGCGGAGATTGCAAGAGTTCATCGACCTCTTGGATCCTGAAAGTGCCTCTGGGGGGTTGGAATGCTTGGGTCATGGGAAATTCATCAGGTAGCGACCACGTAGATAGCTGGTGTTCTGGACCCATTGATTCTTAGGTGTAGGCAGTTGTGAGGCTACAGTGACAACTCAGAAAAGGCTGAATCACTCATGCCAGGCACGACATTTGCGATGGAACAGTTGTTTCGTTTGATTGCCCAATGAGGACATGTTCTTTCCGGTAGATCAGTGGTGTGTTTTGGAATGTGACGTTTGCATATGTGCAAGTCCGTTGTACCATGCCAACTCTTAGATCTGTTTTTACATGTAAATCAGCATGAACAGGGATAATGGTTCGATAACTTAGCTTGTGACAAGTAGCTGGATTCATCATGAGATCAACACGAGCAGTGGTTGGAGTGGTCCAAATTTGCATTCGAGACACTTTTAGCCAACTTATGAGAGATCCAGCTGTTATCAGGATAGCAGCCTAACGAGGGGTGGCTATGGCATAACCAGCTACTTGTGGTAACCGAGAGTTGGTTGATCACTACAGATCTTCCATTGTGGTCATATGATTTCTCTCCCGAAATGTTGAGCCACACGAATATTGCGCAACCCGCACCTGACCGCTGTTTCACCATGTTTCGACCCAGCCTCGTCCTGCCAGTCCCCCGCTGTTGGGGCGAGTACTGAGCGCAGTGTAGCAGCCTCCTGGACCTGCGTTCTGATTCCTGCAAGCCATGAAGGCAAGCAGACCATTTCTAGGGAACAGTTTACCTTAGGCAATTTGGAACGAACATTGGGCATATGGTGGCTTCTCAAAACAGGGCTACCCCGAAATCATCCAGTTTATCAGCCATTCAAAGGTAGTAATGGACTATCCAGTTTTGGGGGTCCCGTATTTTGAGAAACCTCAAGTTGTAAAAAGTGCACATTTCTATTTCTGGATACATGTTAAGATATTTGTCTCAATACATTTTGTTGGCTTTAGGGAAGGAACCCTGATTCTTGTTGGCACCTTAGGAGTGAAAGCCAAAGAACCCAGCTTTTTGCGCCCCTGGGGCGTTTGTGCTCCCAGTGCCGGGTTGCGGACAAAGGTGCCGTATCCAATGCCCTGTGCATAGCTTGTTCAAGGCCCATGAATCCATGATACTTCCAAACAGGGGCTTGGTCATCCTAGGTTTGGTAGTAGATCAATCAAATCTCGGGCAGGCCCACTATGTGTGTTTTCTCAAGTGAAGACTATGATTTTTTTTTGTGGGGATCCTTGAGCCAGAATCCCCAGCTCTGTTTCAGGCAGCAGAATCCAAATTCTGCACCGCAATGTGTCGCCATGACCAAAGGCCATGGACACCATGAAACGCCCAAAGGCGTGACGAACAAAAGGATGCAGAGATTTTGCAGAGAGCTTGGTTGACTCTTGCTTTGGAGTTACGTTTTTGGAGGTTCAGAGTTGATTCCATGGCAAAAAGGCTTCTATATGGGTTGGTTCGTACATGGTTCGGCCATAAAGATGCAATAGTAAAGCTGCCATGGTTTGTTCCTAAATCATCAGCGATTTCAGGTGGTAGCTTCGTATATCCTAATGACGACCACCATATTCTGAAGACAATATCCACATGAAGATCTCTTGGGATCCATGGCTTCAGCAGGTTGAGTGTGCTGGTATCCGTGAGTTCTTCAAGAAATGATTTTGACACGAAAATATGAATCCCCGAAAAAAAATCAAAAACTTTCTTCTCAAAAGAGATTCGCACTCACAGAAATGTTGAAAGCCTTCAGATTTGAAGGTGAGATTTGCGTCTTCCTTTTTGCTTTGCTCATAGACCTGCTGGTGCCGTTGGCTCCGGGTGAGGAGTAGTCGATTTCTCAAAGAAGGATCAGCTCAGACTTCGCCGCCCATGGCGACTTGTGCCGAAGTGTCACTTGGAGTTGTGCCAAGTGGCACCCCAAACAGTGTGGTCCATGGTGCCTTGTAGCTGTGGGTCATCACCATCCATCCAAAGAAGAGGCTAGTCGTTTGATGCTTACCAGGTGTATCTTCTCATGATTGTGGTGAGCGGAAGGGGTATGGCTGGGGGTACCATGCAAAGAATGACCTCAGCAAGGATTGGTTTGTTCTTTCTTTCGATGGTTACTTTGTCGGGCACCAGGGTTTAGTTTGAACCTGCAACCATATGACTTTCACAAGTTAAATGGTTCATTTTTTTGTGGTTATTCCAGCATTCTCTTTGATCGCTCCTTGGCTGTACTAAAGCATTTCTGGTCATAGCCATTGTGTCAGTGCCAACGAAGCTGTTCAGTATTGATCATCGGCTCTCATACTCTGCAGTTGCTGGTTGAATCTCCATGCTCACCTTGTTCCGTATTGATTCCTTTGTTGCAAAAAACCATCTGTTCGCTGGGATGTTCGTTTGTTTGGAACCTTAGTTGTTTCCACCCTAGTCAGATATATTTGTAAGCAGTTGCTGACAGTCAAACACTGAACTGTTTATACCCTAGTTGATCTTTTGGTTGGTCATTGCCTAGTTGTTCGCACATCACTACTATGGGTGATACCAGTACGTCACAAGCATATCACCTCGGATAGGTACAAACCAAGAAGGCACTAGTCCGGGTTTTTACTTGTAAGTTTAGAAACAAGGTCAGAAGGTGATGTAGTGATATAAAACAGCGATGAACATCACGATGTGTGTAGGCGATAAGCCAATCATCACCGCGTACTAGATTGTTTACAGGTAGCACGTGTTCCAGCGAATCATCAAGTGAGAACAATGTGATCAATCAATCAATCCATTTAAAATCAACATGATAAACTGTGTGGAATCAACATATAGAATCAGGTGTGAATAAAATCCCTTCATGTATCACAAAGTGATTCCATGTATTTTTCGCACAAAGGTTCCTCCCTTTCTCGATCCATTCTCGTCTTGCTAGGTGGTGGTCTTCCTCCGAGGTCGGGCCCGGGTACTGGGTTTTGGACAAAGATTCAGGCACAAGGCTTTGATTTTCACTCCAGGATACCTTTCTACGCAAAAAAATTCAATAGCTGATTCTGCAGGGAGTTGTTGCATACAACATTCGATTCTTTCTGGGTCCCCCTTGCTCCAGCTTGGGTCAATCACATGTAGTGAAATGAATAGAGATCAGCAAGGGTCGTGGTACCTTCGAACTTGTTGCAACATGATGTTGTAGCGTGCGCAGCGTACGTTCTCAAGATCTTCAAGCTAAAATTTTTAAACCATTGCTATAAATTGATGCAGATAGCCTACGACACACACATGACAACACAAGGATTCACAAATCCCAGGGGATTGGAAGATTTCTTCTGAGTTGTGACACAAAAAGGCAGATCCATTCGCAAGTTAGGTTTGGCAACTGGTCACAAGTTGGGTGCAATGGCGAACCTGCGCTGGTGGAGCCTGTCACTTCTGAACATTTCCATTGCATACCTCACTTACATGTATCCAGTGAAGTTCACCTTCCTTGTGATCGCGTTTTGTGTCACTGGTATCGTGCTGCTCACCAAGCGCAAAGCCATCGAGAGCTGGTATCTAGCAGCAGTGAAGGCTGAGGCTCACATTGGCCCTGGTGATGCTATCGCTGCTGCCCAGATGGAAACTGGGGATGTTGTAAAGGTTGAGTGGTTTACTTCGCAGATTAAAGGGTTTGTGGGAATCTTCCTTCGCGCTCGACACTCCTTTCTGGTGGTCGAAATTCTTTGCAACTGTCCTCCTGTCAGTGGAACTCCTCTGAAAAGACATTATGTCCTTGAGAAATCTGCACAGGAAGATGCCTGGAACGGTATCAGGGTGTCTCATGCGTCGCATTTGCCAAAAGATTGGAGAGACCCCAGCTCCAGTGTTGGAATCAAGCAACACTGCTGCTTAAACAAACACGACATCTACCGAGAGCGTCAGTTGACGCCTCGTCTAAGTACGCTCATCCACCGGATGAGCGCAACCGGTGAATACGATCTGGGAATGGCAAATTGTCATCATGCGGCCCAGGTAGCTTACAATTTGTGTGTGAAAGACAGAACAAGTTCAGTGGAGGAAATTCCAAACGCCTCTCTGGTTGGCGCTGTTGCCATGCTTGGTGTTGGCAAGCAGAAGCTTTCGCAGTCCAGTTCCATTTCGTTGGAAAGGCATGACTCTGAGGAGTCCACGACGAAGCCAGGACGACATCAGCATTTTCACAGCCATCATCCGAGCACCTGGTGTATCACGCCAAAACAATTGTACGAGCTTCTAGGATTGCTGATCAGGCGATTTTCTTTTGTATCATTTTTTTGGCTATCTAATATATGTAGAAAAATATATGCATTTACTTATTGATTTCTTTATTTACTTATTTATTTATTTATTTATTTGTTTATTTATTTATTTCATTATAATTACATATATCTCTACTTAGGATATGTTCTACTTCTTTCCTGCAATTTTGGCGCCAAATCCAAGGCTAGAAGCTTTGGTGGAGCAGACATGGCCAGGAGAACAAGATCCCAGCACGCGTCATGTGGTACGAGACTTCATCGTTCCGAAAACGGAGAAGAGCGGCCTATCCTACGCTCTTCAGAAAAATGTACATGGCATGGCCATCAAATACTTTGTGTCCCAGGCTTGGGACTATTCAGCAAAAAAGCTCATCAAAGCAATTGACAAAGTCTTCCGTGCAAAAGGTGAAGGGAATGTGTGGATTTGTTTTTTGGCGAACCCTCAATGGGACTACGAAGAGCTGTCTCAGCTTCTGGGCGATCATGTCTTTTATTCTCCATTTGCCAAAGCCATCTCCTATGCAGAGGCCATGATTGTGGTCCGCGACGCAGAACTCAATCTCTATGAGCGCCTCTGGTGTGTGCTGGAACTTGCACTGGCAAAGTACTGGGACAAGCCGATCTTTGTGGTTGGAGAACCCCCTATCCGTATTGAAGCGGCTGGTATGGGAATCAATGGGAGGTGCTTTGACTCTCGTGATAAGAGGGCCATTCTCTCCATGCTCCGTGCACTTCCATTGCTAAGTCCCGATGGCACATCAAAAAGCCCGGATGAGATCATAAACATGATGTGCATGAAGGCTCTTCAGGAACCATCCATCCAGGAGCGGCCAGCGTCCCATTTTTCGCCCGTCTTCTGGATAAGACGCTCATTTGCTCATTTCCCGTCAGCTGACAACGGCAGGTCTTAAGGAAGTTGGAGATGGTGCCAGCTTTGGATCACTTGAGCTACAGATCACTAAAGCCACAGATCTTTTAGCTACTTGTCTCAGTCTTAAATGTTTTAAGTTCAAGAGAGCTTCAACACATGCTTGGTGTCTCTTGGTGTAGCCGTGCCACCCTGAAGTCACCAAGTCGATCTTGTACAGCATGCGTCAGAACACAAGATTCTTCAGGCGCGACCGAGTTTTGCTGGCAAGCGCCAGCTGATTTAGTTTGTTTGGAAGCCTTTCAGACCAGTGGGTTGAGGGTCAAACTCTGCCAACATCGTTGGGTGGTTGGGGATGACCATAGAGGTGAGAACTGAGCCTGGGGAAGGGCTGGGCTGCTGGGGTCCAAGTACCCCCAGGTACCATCAATACAGGACATAGATGATACGCGAGAGGAAATTCACACAGCTGGGTGGAACCATTTGCATAAAAGCAGCTAGATCAAGATGTACAAGAACCATGTACTCGTCAACCAGGGGTCCTTCTTCAGGGACGAAAGGTACCGAGGGTTTGTGATTCAGGTTTCAGACAAAAATAGTGGTTGACAAGCCATTCGTGGGCAAGCCAGCAACCAAGTGAAGAACCATGACCACCTTGCTGGAAATATCTGGTGGTTCTCGGGGATACCCCAGGGGCCAGGACACAAAGGACGCACTTTCCTTTTTTAGAGACTTGAAAGCACCAAAATCTCTGAAAAGCTTCAAAAAATTTACCAGTATCACAATGCGCACTTGTCCTGGTGGTTCGGTTGCTGGCATTGACTTTGTTTGTTAGTTTGCACTGCTAAAAAGGAATCAGGTTTGGACCAGGAACCACACCATGGCCCATGAACAAGCAGGGCTTTGACATTTGGACATCGCCTGGATTGGCTTTCTGGCTGTGCCTGACGTTGATACTTCTTTTTTTTTCTGTGGTCTTGGGCGTTGGTATGAGCCATACCTTTATGACCAGGGCACCTACCAGACAGTTTAAATCAAGATGTCGACTTGCAGATGCTCATTCCCCTGCAGTCCCCTGCAGTCCCCTGCAGTTTCAATCATTTATTTGAATTAACAGAAGTTTTATTTTTGGGTCTTGCCTTTGATAGGAACTTTGAATTCTTTGCGTAGGAATGAGCGTTTTGAGGTGCCTTGGGGTGCTCAAGTGGCGATGTCGATTTCCCGACGTACTTCAACAACCTTTAGGTGCTTTTTGGTAGTTCATATCGCCTGTTATGAGCTCGAACAAGCATTTCGCCACTCTTGACCACCATCATAAACCATCATAAACCATCATAAACCATCATAAACCATCACTTTTTCCAATCATCATTTCTCCATATGATGAGCCCCTGTCAAGCACCATAGTCGTCTGCAGGATGTGGCCTTGGCCACATGGACAGGCACAACTGGCTGTTGGTTGGGAGGGGTAGGGAGCCAGCTAGGTTGCGGGCCGCCCTTCAAAGGGCACAAGAGGAGCTCAAGCAGCTACCAGGAGGAGCTAGGTTTGTAGATTACAGCGGGAGGTGTTGGGTAATTTTGTGATTTCTGAAGCCTTAGGCTTCCTCCAATTATCTTGCTTGCTAAATCATTGATAGTAATAAACCAACCTTAGCTTGGGGGTCCCCTATTTTGAGAAACCACCATTTTGATACCAATCATACCAATTTTGCTCATGGTATGAGGTGTGTGTATCTAGTATCAGGGATGGGTAAATATAGACGTTTATTTCCGGATGAACAAAAAAGCAAGTACCAAGACCACATGGGGTGCCGTGGTTTCATGGGTTCAGACAATTTCACGAGGCCACCCCTAAACATCCGAGTTGCTGACCCTTCCGTGCTGGAAAAGGCCGGCCCAAACAAGGTTCCGAAAAGATGCATCATGGGCTCTACATTGTCTTCTTTTTCGATTCAGGGATGCATATGCCAATCATGCTGAGAAAGTGATTCCCTGCATTTTGTCGCAGTTTTACTTGATTGTCTAGACTTATTGTCTATGGTCACAAGCAGCAGGTCATCTGTTTCGCAAAGCGTTCTCCATGTTTGCAGCATGAAGACTCAGCTTTTGATGGCTAGATGTATCATCTCTATCAGTGACTTTGCTGAGTTTTTGTTTCCATGCCCCGAGACTTCTTTCTTCTATTTCTATAGTTAGCTGCTTGCACAAATCTATCAACAAATCCGCTTTCTTTTCCAATGCTTGAAGCAATAGTTTATTGATTCAACAGTTTGATTCTTATGATTTGCTGTCAAGTGTCCTCAATCTTCATGTTTGCTGTCAAGCATGAGACCGTACGCCTGCTTCTGTGGACGGATGACTGCTTCCCGATCACTGCAACAGATTTCGAGACGGGGACCTCCCTTTGCTCGTGCAGTCGCTGTGGTGCATGTGTAAAGAGGCCGCTTGCAGATTCGTTCTTCCGGGGAGGGTCTCTTAGAGCAGTGTCCATGGTTGTTAGTCTAACAGAGGTGAAGATGTAAACATACAGCAGGATGTGTTCATCCAGCAGAGGTATCCTTAAAAATCATCAAACAGCATCGCTTCAGGAATATTCTGATTGATTAGATACCTAAATGGTTTGCAGATACATCTGTGCTGTAGAGAAGCATGCGTACGCCAATGGATGTTTCTTGAAATATGGGCTTCCAAACATCCAGCAAAGATTGTTGATCACGCAATGACAAGCCAGCCAATTCCAGCCACTCAGGGTACATTTCTTGCAACTGTCATTACCTCGCCTAGCTAATTAGCTAGGGTTGACACTTCATCCACCAATTCGAACGACAAAAAATCGCCGCGTGTTGGTGATCCAAGTGTCCAAGCCTTGTTTTCGTTTGTGGTGTTCGAGTGAGTCTCTTGGCCGACAGCCCCATGTTTTCCTGGAGAAGAGTTACGGCTCACCACAGTTTTGCAATGCAACTTTACCATACTTTACCTGTCTGAAATCCAGAGTCGCATGGATAGAACTTGAGGACCAGAAGTTCTCCCGGGCTTTCGTGCCAGAAAAAATGTACGGGCAAGCAAGAACGCAATCATACTTTCTAGATGACTTTGCCCCAACGAAAAGTGTTTTGCCCTGTTCGAGATTAACAGACTGGAATTGCCGATATAATGAACACCGGTGAATACTGGTTTTCAAGCTGATTCACTATGTCATAGGGGAGAGTGGGTAAGGAGCCGCACCAACAATAGTCTGTGTAGCTGAGCTATTCGTGCGGGGTGACCTTGACTGCAAAACGGTTGGAAAACTACTGCAATAGTTTCCCTACTGCAAATCATGTATGAATGGCCTTTTTTTGCTTGCTATCGCGATGTCCTCAAATGGAATCCTGATCAACCGTGGTCCATCCGTGGCGCCATCATTGATGGGCAACCCTGGACAAGAGGATCATAAGAAGGCAGTGATGGAGTCGTTGCAAGCTGTTGGAATCTACGATTTTTCTGCGTTGGAATCCACCAATGCCACCCGGGTTTCCGGGATCTTCCCCCCGCGAGGTGCGCTAGACACAGCGAGGCGGGCGGGGGCCCCGCCTTGGGGGGGGTTTTGCCACCCGGGTTTCCGGGATCTTCCCCCCGCGAGGTGCGCTAGACACAGCGAGGCGGGCGGGTGCCACGACTTGGGGACGGTTTGTTGGCAGGGGTCCCAGCGCCTCCAGGCTATGGAACCACTAGTTGTGAGCGAGTCCAAAGGTTTGCATCATCAAACTGAACCTTTGGACTATGAATAGCATCATCAGGTTGACTATCTGTGAGCAACCACTAGTTGCGAGCATTTTTGATGACATCAATTTGCATTGCTGAGCCTGAAACTGTTCGAAGAGCTGGCAAAGAACTCTGGGATCAAAATGACTCCCATTGCCTGTGAAGCCTGTGGAGAAACAGGGCAGCAGTGAGTGAGCCATGTGACGCCAGGGTTGTAGGCGAACTGCTGGGCTGTCGCCCTAGATTTTGTGTGCTCAGTTTACACATGACCCAGATGACATCTGATTTTGGTCATGCCGCAATGCCAAACCCTGGATTAGTAAACCTTTGTTTGATTGATTTATGTAAAATTAGTGCCCAAACATTACTTGTCAATGCATATGAACTATACGGCATTATCAGAGGCCACCCCATGGTATAGTTTATACCCATGCGATGCCAGGATTCCGAGAAACTTGGGCCGTCCAAAGACAGGACGCGGCGTTGATCAGCTGAGTCCGAAGCCATGGCAACATAGAGCAATATGGTAGGCAGCAGGGGATACATCTGACTAAGGTATGGTACAACACATGATCATGGACCCTAAAGCTGATGGGTTTGAAACTTTTCCCAACTAGAATGATTCTCAATTGTTGGGTTGGTTGATTCAAAAGGTGGAGCGAGGGAAAACTTTAATCTTTTCGGGAAACCCATGTATGGACAAAGCTGTATCATTTCAATATGCGCTGTACCACACATCTAGACTGGTAACTCCTTTGATGAATGCTGACTGGTCTGTTTTTTTGGTTTGTATCAGATTGAACCCAGGCTGAACCATCCAGTTGAAGGACACTTGTCACAAACCAAGTCTCTGAGCCACCGGATGAGGCCAGTTAAAGGCGCCTGCATTTTTTTTGTGAGTTCGTTCTTCTTTGAGCTGACAGTTTCATGTCTTCATTATTTCGTTCTGCCTAATCTCATCTCATTTCTTTTCATGTCACCTTGTTTGCAGGTTAATCTAGTGCTGATCGAATCACCAACAGTAGAACTTGTTCATTTCCCGCTTGAGCAATCATCACCAGTGTTTTTGTTCTTGTGGCAGCCTGTGCGGCCACGTAGTATCAGGACGGCCATAGTACTTGATTGGGACGACACGTTGTTCCCGTTAACCCATGTCCGGTTCCCAGGGTGCGGAGGAAGAGATGGCGAACCTGGATTTATGGGTTGTAACAAAGGTGACAGTTGATAGCGGTTGAGGATGATGGTTGATGGTGCTTTATGATGGTTGCTAGTCATTAAGGATGGTGGCGAACAATTTACAATAGTATAAATGACGTTTGATCAGGTGGATGGCAACCAACAATGATGGAATGTTGGGGGTGGCAGTAACCACGAGTACTAGGTCATAGTGAAAATCGATGAGACTTCAAAATCATCCATGGTTTACAATCGTTGATTGTGCTTCATTGTGTTCTATAGATGCTTGATGTATGATGGTTGATAACGGTTAGTCAGTAGTTGCTGAGCTTAATTAACATTTTCACTTCCACATGTGTGGGTTTGGCTTGAGTTGGGTCAGTGAGATCTACTTGGTCCCAATGTGTTCTTGCCCCAAAAGACTTATTGTGTCATGTTGCCTTCTGACTTTGAGAACTACATACCAACCTCTTGGCATGTTAGTCCCTATAAAATGGGATGGACTGACTGCCACCCCAAAAAAAATCATGGGGTGCTCTCTGCCCGCCAATGTGCACCCTGTTCCTTCGGTCCCGTCTCCGCCTCGGGTTCCATTGTGCCCGAGATTTATCGTGATCTACACTTGGATCTGCAGAAGCCCTTGCAGGTTGGGGGGCGATGGCCAGGAAGGGGGCGAGGTGCGAAAGACTCCCATGTGATCAAGAAAGTGGTACTGGGTACCTGAGAATCTGGAGCATGCTATTGAATGGTGTAGCGTATCCTGTACTTGCCATGTGTCCATGCATTTGTAATATATATATACATATATATTAATATCATATTCACATATATGTTGTCTGTGCTACTTGGTACTAAATTTCGACACGATTGGCTAGGAAACGCAAGCAGCATGGGATAGTTCATCACTGGGAGGACTTCCAAAGCATGTTCGCTGCTTGTGATGGGATACACGGGTACCAGACAACTATGGCTAATTGCCAGGATTCAAAGATGGAGATGGTGAAAGGTGAAGTAGCACTCACCAGCTAATTGGCAATAGCTGATAGTTACCTATATCTGATCTAAGAATACTATCATCGGATAAGTAGATGATATATCCTCATCTGCTGGTTACCACACTATCAGATAAGTTTCTATGGAATATACCAGCCAGATGCCAACTATTCTATCTGATGATCAGATATAGGCCTAAAAAATCTGATAGGTCTCAGGCCAAGTAGATGGAACAGTCGGCATCTGGAGACCTTTCATCTGCGAAGCAGTTGGCCACTCATGGCCGCCTTTGCGCAGCCTGCCGGTGTCCATTTGGATGCACAGAATGTCAAAAATCGGGGTCCGGGAAGCGACGCAGCCGGGTACTGCGCCAGGAGCAGCGCATTCCCGAGGCAGCGAGCTGCGACGCATGGGTCCATGCATGAGCTAAGGGAGTATCATACGATGATTTTTATGATGATCTATGATTATCTATGATGATTTTTATGATGATCTATGTTGATGAGGGTGATGGTGATGATGATGATGATGATGATGGTGATGATGACGACGACAACAATGACGGCGTGGCGCTGACGACGTGGATGATGACATGATGAGGATGGTGACAATGATACACAATACAATTGGGTTGCAAACAAGTGTATTAATTTAAATCATTGCTATGAACATTTGCAAAAAAGTGATGAGGATCATTGCCACCCACTATGATGACAGGTACGATTCAAACTCAGATTGATGATGGGCATCATTCCAGTGATGCTTGATGACCAGAGATGTAGTTATGGCTCAAGCTTAGCAAAGGGACCACGACCAGTTAGACGGGTGAAAACGACTTACGATGTCCATGTATGTAGTTGATATCTGACGGGTTATGGTTATGGTGATCTTTCATACAGAATTGACATCGTTTAGTTCAGCGGATCAAGAATCCAAATACCATGTCCGTGGTAGCAAGTTAAACGTGGCGCTGCTCAATCAAAATATCCCCTAAGTTGTGCCCGATGAAAATCTCGACACCGTGCAGCCAAAGAATTGAACAGGAAATTCACCTTCCAAAACAAATTGTCGAGAGATCCTTTTGAGTTTCAGAAGTGCATAATTACTACCTTCCAGCCATACTGATAGGCAGAGACCCCGTAAGATCATCAGGAAATGTGATCATGTTTGGGCGATGTCATTGCACAGAAGGAGAGACACTAGTCTTTTGAAGTTCAACAGGCTCTCTTCGTCAAAGGACAATTAGTGAAGGGGTTGAGATCATCGGCTATGAGCAGCTTTTGCCGATGAGTACTTCTCCTTGGAGATTTGAATGCACCGGAGTTTGACTCCACTCCATCTATTCATCTACAATCATGTTCTTTTTGGCATATCTGCATTTGACAAAGATTCCGTAGACATTCAGATATCAAATCACTTCTCATACACATGATACCACCTCATCTCGACCTCATCTCGACCTCATCTCCACATGAAATCGACACGACATGCCACGACATGGCACCCCTTCCCATCTTCCGCCGTAGGCCATGAAGAAGACGGTGGCAGAGAAGCTCAGCCGATGCTCTCAGGAGGCGAGGTCACCGCCACGGCTGACACCTGGGGGCGGCGTTTCGGAAGCCGTGGAGGTGCACCCAGTGATCATCCAGTTTATTCGTTGTTTATAGTCATCAAACAACCACAACTTTGGGTTTTCCATGGTTTTCCCGATTTTCGGAAACCCGCACTTGAAGGGTTGGGATGATAAGCTAGGTATATCGGCAAGGATCAAAAAGCAGGTAACTCATAGGGATATTGACCATGATCAAGGTATGATTCATGAAGAAAAATCATGGTTTTCGCCATCAATCATTTGGAAAATGCCAGAAATGATGGGAAAATTTCAGGAAACAAGGGATTGTTCCGTGGTTAAATCCCTACAATCCCCTACAAAAACCATATAAATCCCTATAATTGGTGGTTAAAAGAAGGGATTCCCAGGTGGATTTTCCCATCAACCAAGCCTTCCGTGATTGTTCAGGTCGCACGGCTTCTGAGATTGGCTACGACCCTCGGCGAGGCGATGGCCGAGCCAAGCGATCAGCAGAGGGTCATGGGAGCTTCGCCAGTGGGTGATGAGTCTGATTAGTGGTTGATTGTGGTTTATCATTTGTTATGGCTGATGGTGGTTGATGGGTCTAAGTAATGTTTTAGTAATTGATTATTCGTGCTGATTCTTCTAAAAGAATACTTTGGTCGTTGGTACCAATTGCTCATGGGTGCTTATACCTGATACAGTTTGCTTGCATGATGCTTAACAAGGTTGATGATGCTTATCCGTTGCCCGTGAATCGCGACCGTCGATTAATTGGTCTATATCATTCGAACCTTGGAGATATATCCAAAATCTGTTTCACCAGATGATATTAGTGCATATTTCCTCATCAATAAAAATCCTGTATCAAGCAAACAATGTGCGGTTGGAAATAGAAGGAAAAGATCAAACGGCTGGAAGCATTTTTGGCCATCATGCATGATTATGGACAGTCGGCAGCCACTGTTACTGCAATCATTTTCATCCATCATTCAACCATCATCATTTGACAATGATCATTTGGTTTTGATTTATCTCTTGCTTGTCCTTATGCAAGTAAAATAACAGAGTCATGTCAGGGTGACTATTGCATATAGCCCGGATGGCCAAAAGCGGGTATCTCTTGCAGGCTCGAGCAATCACCCATGCTATTGCCAAGACCAGATTTGATATAGGTTGTTTACTTACTCCTTGGATGATCATGTACAAAACTCATTGCTTTCCCAACCATTGGAATATGAGCTATCGCGAACTTGTGCATTTACAATGAGTGTAGCTGCTGAGGCATCATGTTTTCATAAACGCTGGTTCCTTTCAAGGCGATGTTCTACGCATTCTTGCTATAACCGCTGTGAAGAAAGCAGAGGTCTATACTCCACAACGTCTCATCTTGCCTGCTACCCTTCGGCAATCTCACGTAGCTGGCTGGAAATCCAGCTTGCGCTGACCAGTTCTTGTTATCCCGTTATCCCGTGACCTCTGGTACTGGATCTGCCTCATATTTTTCCAAAGCCTGATCAGTAGTGAAGAGGGGTGTTTCTCAAGTGATAGGGGTACCCCCAGTTATCATCCAATATTGACCATTCATAGCAAGAAATCATCTATAACTTTGGGGTCACCTATATTGAGAAACCACCATATGTTTGACAACTTTTTTGCGAAGACGATCACAATCACTACAGGCTATTCCACAAACCAGTCTGAACCATGAGGTATCACCAATGTGGGCCATAAGTAGCTTATTTTTGCCGGGACCGCTGAAGCATAGCTTAAAGTGAACTACAATGAACCAGCGCCAGTCATCATGAGTCATCATCAGCCTTTCTTAATGCTGGTCATTCTTAACCATTACTACATGTAGTATTATGGACCATAGTCTTAAATCAACTAAGTACAATTATTAGCCAAGCTTAGCTGTCTTAGCTGCCATCATGGTCAACCATCCCCTTTGCTCTGTAGCTTGGAAGTGCCGTGAAGTTCACAGGTGATGATTGTCACGTTGTCAAAGGAATCTTGGGTGGCCGGGGAGCCTGGATATCAAGGGTACCATGCTGAACCATGGTGAACCGTGCTGAACCATGCTGGTTAATTGGGTGAAGAAGAGATGGTTGATAATGAAGGGATAATCCAAAGAATGGTGAAGGATGGTTAAGCTTGGTTGAGAGGGTACCAAGACTGGGTGCCAGCAAATAGCAGCAGCGAACCGGGCGCTTTTTCTTTGATTGTCATTTCGAGGAGATTATGTACTTATTGCAAGTGATTGGAGGCCTTATCATGAGCTGGGGCTGCCCCAAGCTTCCCCACAATGTAGAATGCTTCCCCACAATATAGAATGCCGCGGGGCTGGCTGTGGAAGTTGTTCGGTCTGAGATAGTTTAACCTTATCAGGTTTGTCGACCGGTTGAGTCGTGAAGAACTTGCTGATTAGAAATTGCTCTGACCGCCTCAGCTGGGATTTCGCATATCTCCAGCTTTTGCGAAGAACTCCAAGTCCAATCAACCCTAACAACAGAGACACCTGATAGGACAAAGTCAGTGGCTGGGTTGATTCAGGAACATTCTTAGGAAAACCTTGCCTTTTCTTCAAAGGAAAAAGTAACGATTTTTCACCAATCTGAACTGCTATCAACCGTTAGGCATGTGTTAACTCACCAGCCACTGTGAAGCATTCTTTACCATGAGCTGAACCATCACTCATGTCTTGTATATTGTTAACCATGGTTGTCTTTATTAACCAGCAACCATGTTCATTGCTTGTTAAGAATTGTGAATGGTGAGCCATTCACCTTAGTTGGTCCATGTTTTGTACACTTTTCCACTGAAACATTCGACCTGCCACCAAGGCCGAGTCCTGTCGACACTTCTTCCCTGAACTTCAGGACGTCCCGCGCAACTCGTGGGAACGCGCGAGGGCGCGGGATTCGCGCGCGAGTTGGTGGTTGAGCATGTGGGCGGTTGGAGTAGATGTTAGGGTATTCACAGATTTATATTACTGTACTTCATGGTTTTATTTGGAGCATACCAGGTGCATGTTTTTTTCAGTAGACCTAGGGTAATTATTCATTACTATTCATGGCGACATTTGGAACATACCAACTGTATCTTTGTTTCGAGTGGGCCTTGCTGTTCTCGTTCACGGTCAAAATCGCTTATGCTACATCAAGTTCACGGCCAACTGACTGGTAGAGATGCATAGCTACCAGTTGGGAGATTATGACAAGCTGGTTGATCAGAGTCGCCATTTACTCGTTTATCAGATCTGTTCTTGGGGGTGTATCTGATCTCAAAGCTGAAGGGACTATGGCTATGAACCAGCCACCAGAACCACTTATCCACCGTGAGCCACGGCACACCCGCAATGTTTCACACCAAGATTCCTTCAATATCTCAACCTGTTCAAACCAATCCTATGAATCGCAACCCCCACAGGAGTGCATTTCTGACCTCGGTCTCTCGGCGCTTCGACCGGTGCCACTGGTGGGTTGGTCGATTCACGGCGACAGGGGGATTCCCATCCCTCGTTGCATTGGACCATCACCAGATACTCCGAAGCACCCATTACTGCATTGGTTGTGGGAGAATGCACGGATTTTTTTGGGTGTGCAGCTGAGTGGATGATTTTTGCAAGGCTATTCTGGGAGTGTACCTCTAAAAGCTTGCAATGATCATCCAGCACCTCTTGCTGGTCGCTTACAATTGTTCGCGTTGTCCCTTTGCTACTGAACCCACATGGCCTGCCCTCCTTGTAACCAGGCATGATGGGATCAGTAGCCTCTTATGTTGGTTGATACCACTACCAAGCAGCGAATGATACCCTCTTGGACGGGTGTTTCCTTCATGGATTCATGGTGATAGGACAAGCATGCAAAAGTTTATGGATAACGTGCCGATGCACATCTCAGATGATAACCTTGAGCTAAAAGTTTGACTTCGAGGGAAGCGAAGTCGCTATTGATTGCCCTGACTTATAAGCATGATGGGTCATTCCAATCACAAATACTACTCATCATCCAGCTAGAAATATGATGAAATACATACCGTTGATGCTGGTTGACCATATCAACCACTGTTAGCCATAGGCGAATCATGCCGATGGTACCAATGAGAGGTGACAATAGAGCAGAACAGATTGTGGGTACTCTGTTGCTAGCTGCTGGCTGCTGCGCCAGAGGAGATTTGCTGCCAATCTTGATTGAGCAGCTGTAACGATTATGCATCGTTGGTAAAAAGAAATATACATGTGTATATATTCGCATATTGATACAGATATATGCAGTACCATCGTCGTCATCTTTGTTAGTATTGTCAGTCGTTCTCGCTGTTGTTTACATTGGTGCCTCTGATACAACTGCGGCTGGCAGAGCTAGCTGACCAGCACCCGGAGGCCACCATTTTGGGGCATCAAAACTGCGTGTCGAGGTGTGCGAGTGCTGCATGCAACAGGTGGTGAGTTGAAGTGGAAAGGCCGGTGGAACACTGCTGCGTTGTCAGGGTCTGCACTTGTCATACCACCATATCTCCATAGACATGGGGTACCACCAGCCCCAAAAGTATGGTTTTCAGAACGGAAATCATCACTTATGGTTCAGGGGTGTTGTTGACACTTACCTTCGTTGCCAATATTCATTATCATCCAGTATGTTTGCCATCGTTTACGACTATTATCCCTTCTCGTTCTTATGAATCAGACTAAATCATCATTATTGAACATCTTGATCATCATTATTGATCTTACTATCAATGAATCATACTAAAATATTCAGGATCATTGACACCAAACATCTTGAAGCACCAAACATGATCAACCAGTGCCAAGGCAGCGTTAAGGCAGTGCCAAGACAGGGTTAAGGCAGTGCTAAGGCACGGTTAGCGGCATCGCTGTTGGAATCTGCGCAACTCCCAACAGCTTTGCCAGGTGAAGGTCCGTCAGGATACCCAGCTGCTGATGGTGACGACCAGTGTGCCCTTAATGGTTGATGAATGGTGGTTGCTTATGGTTGGTTGAATATTGATGGTGCTTACTATTGTTAACTAGGAGTTGATGGTGGGTATAGTTAGTTGAAGCTGGTTGATGAATGGTTACTGGTTGATTAGTGGCGATCAATGGTTGATGAATGGTGGTCAATGGTTGATGTTTGGGATTCAAATCTGGTGCAGCCAGGAGACCGCTATTCCTTAAAG
>VSDK01018174.1:63396-86411 GCA_009767595.1 Symbiodinium kawagutii
ACCGCTCTTCCTTAAAGAAAAGCAGGTTTCAAACCATGAATCTACACCTGGGAGACTGTTTCATTCCAGAACCAGAAGTTCTACAACCCGGTGAGTTCCCAGGTTTCGTACATCGATCCTCTCAAGACATTGTGGTTCTGGCGCATCTCAGTTGGGTATCAATCTGCTGGCCCGGAGATCAAGCTAGAAGAGCGCCGTTGCAATCGGTTGCACGGTTTTCATGGGGTACCACTTCTTTACTAAGGGTCCAGATATGACAATGATTGAAACTTGCTGATCTCAAACTCCATGATCCTAAGAACCAGCACCCTGCAAGCCCAAAACACGCCGATCCGCGGGATTTCCTGAATTCGGGTTGCAAAGTTGATGAATTGTGAAGTCACAACCCGCAGCAGAGCACCAGTGTGTGAGTTTTTTGAAAGGCGGGATGCACCAAGCCTCGATTTTTGAATATAGTGGGGTGGGGATTGTGTCGAGACTACCCTGACTACACCGGTGGTTTCAGCTTCATACTCTTTATTAGCTATCATGTTTGGGATGCTGCATTCTCCGTTGAGCATTTGAAGGAAAGTTCATGCCATTCAGCTACGCAAATGTGGTGTGATCTTCGGTTTCATCCAGGTATTCCCGGCATTGTCTCGGTTGTCGAACTATCATGATGGTTTGCTGGAGATGAACAGGGTAGGTGCCAAAATAGGGTAACCAATAACCCACCAAAAAATGATCATTTTACCAGGAATCCACTGGTTTTGGAGGTACCACTATGGCTTGGCACGTACCCATCAACGTTTCCTTCATGCAGCATTGAGTGAGTTTCTAAGGCGCTACCATCAATGGACTCAATCATCTTCAATTCCACCGGTTCAAGAAGTTCAGACCCTTGGGGTTTCAACCATAGTACTCACTTCAACCATAGTACTCACTCTCGACCAGTATTCAACACTACCATGATGCAGTATTGGGCCTTATTTGCAACTATTGGCCATTATTGCATTAAATCTCATTCATTGACATGTACAATGCATTTGTTGTTTCTTGGCCATCATAAGTATTTCAAGCTCCCCAAACTATCAGGAGCGGATTCGAACAAAAATCCAGGGGAAGCTTGGCCAAGGTCTGCCTTCAGTCGACTGAAGGCTGAGGCCTGGTTCTGAAACTCGCCCGTTGTTGTTGTTGTTGTTGTTGTTGTTGTTGTTGTTGTTGTTGTTGTTGTTGTTGTTGTTGTTGTTGATCATGATGTCTTTTGCGGATTTTGCAGGTGCCATGGACTACAACCGGACTCCAATAATCTGCTAGCTGGAGAAAAATACAGGTGTATATGTAGTATAGTCTATCACATTTCTGAAAGTATGCTTGTGAGACTTGTCAGTCTAATGGTTGTATAATTCGATTGGCTTGTATGAAACTATTGGATTACCTGCCATTAAGATCACTATAATTTACTAGGTGGTTTATCAAAATAGGGGCCTCAAATCATCCAGTAAGAGTCATTCATAGGGTGATTTTACTTTACTTTGGAGACCACCTCAAATCATTCACAGCAATCAACTAAACATTTTTTTGGGGTAGTCAATAAATCATCGAGTAAGATTCATAGTCTCTACAATTTACTCGTAGACTCAGCATTCTCCTTGGTTTTCATTCCTCTCCGACCTCTCTGAAGGCGATCGCCGCTGGCGTCAGTCATGTGGCATGCAGTTGGAAGCCGAGTGAAGCTTGGGAGGGGCCACCGGTGAGATGATGTGAGTCGTCAGAACCAAAGATCCTACAGTTGAGGTGGGCATCCTACAGTTGAGGTGGGCATCCCACCAGTACTGTCAGTTGTGTTTGGATAAAGACTTGGGTGAAATGACAGATGGCCATATGATGATAGTTTCACTGCTCATAGAAATTTACATGACCATGCTGTTCAGTATCATCGGTCACCATTTTAGGTTCCAAAATTTCTGATTTGCCAACCTCCTGATTCTTGGGTGGCTCGGGGATACTGCCATTTTGCCTGTGGCCCACAGATCTGGGAAGAAAACAAGCGTCCTGAGTCTCTCATTGCTTTCCTGACTGTTGATATGTTTCTCTACTCTTAACTATCGGATGCACGTGGCGACCCCCCCCAATTACAAGTTCTTACAACAGAGCACCAGAATACTGGGCATCAGCATCCAGGATGGTTCTCAGGAACGAATTCCGAGCAGGGGGGCCTCGTGTATGAAATATCGAATGACTGTCACTGCAAGACCTCAGTTCACAGCACACTAGCAGCCAAAAGCAGGTGGATATCATTTCAATGATTGTGGTTGGCATCAATCACACATTTACTTGTCGTTCTTAGCTACGTTCGAGCCTGGGTTTATCAATTGCGTTAATCAATGATTGCTCAAATCACCTTAGGACTGTGAGCACTGCCTGCCAAAGGAATCACAGCTGGAGTTAGGTCAGGATGCACGTGCCATCAAGCAATACTGCTGTAAATTGTGGTTTACATATTACATACCACAACAACTGCGCACCTTATTTTTTCCTTAGTTCGGTCAGTGAAGCCATAGGCAAGCCACTGAAATCCGCTACTAGAAGTAGCTCAGACAGCTTACCCGGGGGTTGTGAGTTGCATAGCCCCAGCGTTTCCATTCTGAAGCAATAGAATATGATCAAGATAAACAATTATATCAAAACAGTTGGTAGTTTCTCAAAATAGGGGTAACCCCAAATCATCCATTATGAATCATCATTAATAGTTCCTCAGCCATTTGTGAGGGTCCCCTATTTTGAGAAACCACCAGTTGAATGAGTATACCCTGTTGGTGCAACTTTTCAGCTTGGCGACTGCTTGCTGATGCCCAACTTGTGACCGCTAAGCCACAGGATGCACCACTTCCTGAGGCTACGCTTGGCGCAGCATCGTCTCGATTGGGGACTCCGACTTCGAACGTCACTTGGAAGCGAGGGTGGTCGGGTTGACGTTGGTTGATGTTGATCGATGTTGGTTGATGTTGGTTGACGTTGGTTGACGTTGGTTGATGTTGGTTGATGTTGGTATGGCCTTTGGTAGATGGACCTGGGAAGGGAAATCATTATGACAACAGGATACAACAGGTAGAACTTGGCTGGACTTTTCCAGCTTGCGTTGTACCAGGGGGATGACCGTGTGCCCAATGTACAAAGGCACCGCGCCCCATCACCTTCACTGATAGGGCTGGGGAAGGCACCAAAACCAACACTGCACTTTTGCGTTGAAACCAAACAACATTTCCAACGATGGTTTCTTTTTCGAGGCGAAGCATCCTTGAGTTCCCCCAAGAATGACGACTTCAATTAGGGAGGGGTCAACATTCCGATTTCTCGACACCGAATGGCATGAATCCCTGTTGACTGACCAGTGATGACCAGTGGATGTGCATAAAAAGGACCCAAGCAACAGGCTGCCTCCATGCATCACATGACATTATGGAAGTCACACCAGAAGTTGATTTTAAATGCGTATCATAAAGGGTACAGATAATATATCTAATTTTGATGTTTTTGTTGATATGTAAGCCAGTATGCGAGCTTACCAGAATATCTGAGCAAAGACAAAGCACTTGACATTCAAACTCATCCAGCCAGCTTGCATTTGTAGCCACTGTAAAGCAGCTATTAACCACTGTAAAGCAGCTGTAGTGAACCCCATGTGCACTTCTTGACTCAGCTTGCCCCTATACACACCAGTACATTTGTGGCTTTGACAGCAGCATCACTTGGATGATGGTGTTTCCCAGAACTTCAGGAATCAAGCACACCATCTCCCGGTGCATCATAGACCTTTGGAGGTATACATTACGACACGATCCCGACCATTGCCATGATCATCAGCAAGGCGGTACATTGTTACGACACATATTGTATGTCATCATGATATTGGTTACGTCGGTTGCGTGTTTGATTAAACAAATACTATCCGTCAACCATCTACATCAATCATTTGCTAGTTTGTGATTTAAATCATTGAAGTTATGTTCCCCGACATTTGTGATGATTGACTCATATGGGGTTTCTCATTGGTCTTATTGTTGCTTATCATCCCCTGTTATTTACCATTACTAGAAACACTCATATTTTTCATAGTAATAACATTCATATGTTAGTATAAACACTAATATCTTATTGTTATCCCCTGGGGATTTACCATTACTATAAAGACTACTATGTTATTTACCATTCCTAGGCGTTATAAGCCACTCCGCAGTTTATCACAGTGCCATGGTTCCCCATCCTTCTGAGGTCAAGGGTGCCGCCGTGCGGCGCAGGACGGGTGAACGACCCATGGGAATAGCAATTGGAGTGCTGTGATCCACGGCTTTGAATACGGTTTAGATGAACAACAACCTGGTAATTCATTGAATTATGGTTTATTCAACCGATGAATGTTGAGGTCTGTTTTAGATGAGTTACCCTTTGGCAACCTGGCAACTGATTTCCCAAGGTTTTCCTTGAGAAAATGCTGCTTCAAGGGTATTGACTAAGGACTTTCATGATTATTTGATTTGATTTTGATTTGTAGTGTTTCTTAGTTACAGTTATCAAGCAGTACCAGCATTGATCATGTTATTTTCATTTCTATCAAGTATCACCGTTGTTCTGTTCTTTCCATGAAGCATCCAACATATCCCCATGAGTTTTGGTTTCAGATCGACTGGACCTTTCAAGTGGTTAATTCCATTTGGTCAATTTTTGGAATGGTCTAAACAGTAGTTTCTTGAACCCGAATTGCTGAATGAATTAAGCAATTCAACCGAACGACAGTTGGAAAACATTTGCGACAGGTTTGGTCAATAGCCCCTCACTGGTAGTTGCAACTGTTTTTTTCTCAGCATGAAGTACCAAGCAAGTCATAGACCTCTTCTTTGCCTATTTGGGCGGGACATGAGCATGGGTTCCAAGTAGCTTACCTGATGCTTAGAGTTGCTTGCTATCACTTCATGAAAAGCCCAACTACCCCCTCAACCCACCCTTCGAATCATGCACTTCATGGTGCAGCGCTTAAAAAGCTGCAGCTCAAGAAGCTGCAGCTGGACCCACATTTGATTTCCTTCGCCATGCATTTGTTGTTGGATTGGTTGCGTACCCCTAGCTTTGGGATCCAAAGGGGTCAAATGTTGAATATTGCTTGGGATCTCAGACCCCTAGCGGAACATTGAATACAGTCCCAAACCACTCACGATATCCCAAGCGCATTCGTTGTGGCGACATCTGAGTGCTGGTGATGTTGTGCCTTGCTACTGAAACTGGCCACAGGAGCTACAGGGACAGGTGCCACTGTTGATTGCATGGGCTGGTTGCATTGTGACCACCCAAGGTCTACCATACAGGGAACAGCCCAAAGCACAGGGAATAGCTTTCCAAACTAGGACAATCATTGGAAGAACTTGTTCCTACAGTGGCCCCAACGAGAATGGCCTTTTGGCGGCCGTGATCACAGCAACCTTATGGGACATGGTGGGACAACGTGAGGATTACCTGGTAGCCAAGCTTCCATCGCATCAGTATTATCAGTCCATCGATCATGGAATCCCCAACAGCCAACGAGGGGAGTCAATGCTTAGGTGCAAGCTGCTCAGTTGCACATGAAAAGCTGGACTGCCATGAACTGCCATGTTGAGGCTTGGCAGATTTGTCTCCAAAGTTCCTGAGCCCATGAAGTCCAGCTTATTGGTGCTTCATCTCTCGCTGGTTGACTCTTGTCGCTGGTTCTGCAGCTAGGATTTGCATGACAGTTGCCTCACCATAGAATCCACGACTGTTTTCCACCTGTTTTCCGCTGTGGATCCGCGGTGAACGAAACGCTGACCTGTTCCAAGCATGTTGAGTAAGACACAGTGGCTGGAGGCCCAACGACCCAAGCGGTGGCAAACAGGTCAACTGATAGATCGTATGCTCAGACTACTAACTGATGAGCACCAATTCACCCTGGTTGATGATTCGGTGGCTTATAGGTAGATTTATAAACCAAGTTTCAGTGGGAATAAGACTGTCATTTATTTTCAGTGGGAATAAGACTGTGAATCTCTATGAATATTTGTGAACATCTATGCATCTCTATGAATTTCTTTTGAATCATATTGGCATCTCAGAATCCCGTTGTTGGGCGGCACGTTTTTCACCGGCAGGCACCAAGTCATGCAAAGGCGCGACGACGGCAGAAAGGCTGATGGCATGGTTTATGGTAGTCATAAGACTGGCTGTTGGTTTGGAGGGAGCTGCGGCTCCAGGGTATCCCGCCCCTGCAAATGTGGGAGCGAGGCCAGGAGATACCAAAGGTGCTAGAACATGTATCATTGAGGGGCTAAGTCAGTACAACCTAAGGCAACAAAGAGCGATGTTTTCACTAAGAAATCACAGGAATAGCAGCAATATGCAACAAGGCAAGGTGTATCACCATGGAGAATTGGGCTGGTCCAATGCTTCGGTTGGCTGAAACTCTACATCGTGGGTCCACTGCGTAATGATTCCTTCGCCATTCTTGCATTTTTACCAATATTGTCCTACAAGAAGTATGAAGCAGTATTGGAACTTGTTGTTTTCAAACGCGTGCTTTCAACGGTCTTGCCATTGTCCGCAACCAGTAGCAAACCATTGCAAACACAATAGTACTGTGAATATTGCCACCGTTACATCGTCAATGTTATTAATCAACTGAGACACTATCAACTGTTCATAACATTGAGTACTGATGATAGCTAGTAAGCAAGCAGATGAATGCGTCATTTGGGCAGCGGAGTTCTCCTTCCTCTCCTGGTTGGTACCTGCTAAGATTACGGCAAGACTCCATGGTTTGCCCGGATGCACAAGACCTGCCCAGAAGTTAGTCTTGTCAACTGTTCAAAACCGTGCGCAGGCCCGTTGTTTTGAAACTCTGAGAATCAAGAAGCCCTAAGCCTTAAACCCTAAAACGCTAAAACCCTAAAACCCTAAAACCTTAAACCCTAAAACCTTAAACCCTAAAACTCTAAACCCTAAATCACTGCGTATAGCCAGTGTTTCTCACTGATTCTTCGAGCAATTCAATTGGTAGGAACAGAAGTGGTTTGCCCTCCGGGCAAACCACGGCGTCTGTGCGTAAGATTAGCACAATCGACTTTACCTATTGGTCTTTACCTATTAGTAATGTGGGACGTTAAGTAACATCAGCTACCAGATATTTTTGTTGGCGAATCTCTGTATCGTGTCTATACATGCATACATGTACAAGTGCGTGCATAATGTTAGATGTACATACATATTCATCTATGCACATATTATATATACTTCATATGTCTATGCAAATGCATGTGAGTGCTAAGTGTGCTGTTGGAGTTTAATGTTTGCCTGCTGCGTCATGGGCGGAACCCAACGGTCACCCACCAGGTTACAATTGCATAGCTGGGATGCTTGGTAGTCCCATTCGTTTCGAATCGCTGGGAGATGATTTTGCTTGGCCTCCCTTGTTTTCAGAGATTGTTTCATGCCGGAGATCCTCATTAGTTCACAACCCCCAGAGCTTTTAAGGTTCGCTGGTGAGCAACCGATGGTGGTGCGTCTCAACTCCTTGGGTCGGATTTGGCACCAGGTGATTCACGCTAAGACGTTGAAGTCCATGGTGGGCCCCGGGGACGTTGCGGAGGGGGAGCAGTGCGGACTTGGAAATGCGCTTTTTTTTTGGGTGATGGAGGGATGGCATGTGGGGAATGTGATCTTTTTCAACCACTTTCAGAAATCTTTCGAAGATCTCTTTCAACGATTTTTTTCAGAAATCATTTGAATGACAGGACCGTCCCAAAGTTGATTTCAGATCATTCATCGAGGATGTTCATCCCTGCAGAATGTCATTCATTTCTCGTGGAAGTAATGGTAGGTATGATGGAGCCCTCCATGTCCCATCCTCCCAAGCACAAACCCGTCATCATTCTTGAAAAGTGGATCATGTGATCCTTGTTGATTCTGGCAATCATTTTGATATGCTTATGACCGACCATTGTATACTTTATTTATGTCATTGCTATTACACCATTTGGTTATGCCCATTATCTATGATGGACAGCACGATCCTGGTAGCGATCTTTGCCCATTGCCCAGCCTCAAAAGCCTTGGTAATCTTTGGTCGGGGTTGGGCTCTGATTTTGAGATGTTATTTTGAGGCGAAGAATTCGCTGGTCCTTCGAGTTTCCGGGTTGTTTGCGTTCCTGTAAATGCTTCAGATTGATTCATGATAGGCATGTGTAGATTACATTTGTTAATAAAATATCTTATTGATGCTTAATAAATATACCTATACAACAGATATACAATACCACAACCAATTAGATTGTAGATGCTTCATGTTGGTCCGAACGTGTTCGCAGGTTATGATCATATCTCGCCAGGAGAAGCCCACAGTGGACGAACTCACCAAACAGCTGCTACACTCAGAGACCGGCGGCGCTTGGGAGGAGAAGCCTGATACCACTGTTGTATCCTTTGCTGAGTTATATCCTACTTGTGCTTGGGTCTATTCCTGCTAGTTGGAGATACGTAGTGATAAATGACTACCAGTTGTACCATCAGCAGCGGGTGACCGTTAAACACGGGTGGTTTAATAGGGCGACACCTTCATAGCTTTGGGATGTACCTGGGTTTTGACAGGTAGCCGCTTAGGTTTGTAGTCAGTTGGGGTAATGATCATCGGTCACCTAAAGCCAGTGAGTTTTATGTTGATACCACTGTGAACATGGAGGTCACTGGGCAACAGTTGGGTAGTAGATGGGGTGTGGACATCGCTTCATTTGTTTTTTTTTTTCTTTCTATGAAAATAAACTGTTAAGAAACGCATGGGCACCACTATGCACCTATGGGCACTGCTCTGGGGTTCGGTTAACGACAGGTACACATGATTTGAACGCTCCCGTTTTTCCAGGAGCTGCAAATTGCCCAGAAGACCAAACCTGTGACAAGACCTGTATGCATTCATCGACTTTGATATTTCCAAAGTGAACATACGCCTAAAATAGCTGCTTTATTGAAAGCTCTTCAAACCGAACATCATTTTTGGGTCAGTTTGATCCCGAATGTTGCGAGTACACGCACCCCTGATTCTGATACGGCTGTATCCATCGAGGGTTGGGGTTTCCTGAATCGCAAATAAGACGACCTGTGGTCGACAACGGTCAATAACGGACGGACAATTATATAAGGTTCACGACAGTGAATGACTGTCAATCGTGGCGCATGAAAGTTAACACGTTTAACGTCCGTTACTGAGCGTCAGAATTGCATTAGTCATGGTGAAATACGAATGATTGCTGTGAATAGTGTTCAATTTTGCAATCAACCAGCAGATCTGGTTATGGTCGACGAAGGTTGATTGCTGTCAGTATTTGTCAATTCTGGTTGATAAATACTGGCTAAAGGTATTCCCGTAATTCAAATCGCTTGCGTTTCACCGGATGCTGAGGCTCCAACACATCAGGGACTGGCTTCCACTCATGGTGTCTTGGCACTAGGGCCCCATGATTTGGTTGATAGTCATTATGATTCATGCTCGGTGGTCAACAGCGCTTGACAATGGTCACGGTTGATGTGCTCCCTGGTAGTTTCACCTGGCAAAAGGCAATTGGGTGGTATCAACCCTCGGCCCTTTGGTTTCGAAGATACTGGTGCGATCAAAAGCAGTGGCACCTTGCCAAGGTCCACGGTTTCAATAGCGTGTGGTAGCTCGTACTGTGGCAGTTGCGATCAACAAACAGGAAATGACCGTAGAGAAGCCACCAAATATGGAGACAAAGTGGTTCTGGAGATGCCACACCCAAGAATTTCTACAGTAGAGACTACACTGTCACCATGGATACTTCCTCATCCCAGTTGCTTGTGAGGCCGCTGGGGCTTGCTGCGAACAGCGGTGTGGTGGGACGGTGGGACATGAGCGAGCTGTTTGGGGTCCATGGCAGGCCACATATCGCCCTCACTTGTCACACTTTTGTGGGGTGGATGACATCACATCATGCATCTCATTTCCACTATATAGCTGTCGGGGAGTTCCTATAGCTGTTGGATCTGTTGGGTAGTTCAGGGGTGACCAGTGACCAGCTACTTGGTTGAAGGAGCTCAGAGCCGCAGTTGGGTGATCCTGCACTGATCATAGATGTTTGTACAGTGTAAGTTGATGATGATTGGTGCTTGATGTTCACACAGTGCTGAATCATATTTAGCTGATGATGGTATACAATTATGATCAAATGGCACTAGTGTTCAGTATCATATATCATCCTAAAGTATCAATGTAAAATCAAACTTTTAGTCACACAAAGGTAGTCAATTATCATTCCAAGGTGTAGACCCACCTTGGTTTCTACAATTTTCTCCTCTGTGACTTTGATGAGGTGGCATCTACCGGAGATCTGGATCTCACGTTGCCAGATGTGGAAGATCAGGAGAGTTTGCAGGTGCCCTGCAAGAGGTTGCTGGAAATTGATGCTGGCTGTTCGCAAAGCACGATAGGTCCGCAAAATCCACAGAAATTCTGGACGGATCTTTGCTTTTAAGCTCACACCTGCATGGTTGGACGTGATCCTTTCCCAGATGGGTGATTTTTCAGGGACAGATCTTGCTGCCCACAACACAGACTACTTCGGACTACTTTCTGATAAGCATGAATTTACTTTTGTCTGTATTCAGCTGCTTGGCTGCACCCCTGTTGTTGGCATCCAAGATTGCTTGCACTCAGCTCCTACTTGGGGTTTCACCTGGTGGCGCCACCGTGCCTTAAAACCTCAGTGCAGCTCCGGACTCACAGCTGCTCAGCACACAGGTTATTGAGGAGAGGTTGAGGTGTGGGCCGCGGGTTGACGTGTGGTTCTTCCCGCATCAGGGATTCTGATGGCAGGTCAACATGATCAACCACTTCGGGCGTTTGGAAAGATGTCACTGTCAAGAGGATAGCTGTTCGGTCATACAATATGAATCTTGGTGATTTAGCATCAAGCATACAATACGCATAGTTGGATTATCATTTGCCATGACATTTTCACCTGTGACTTCTGTCTTCGGGCAAGCCTGACCGGCGATGGTAGGCTGTGGTTCCCATGGCCCCAGCAACTGCTTTATAGGAACATAACCGGGTCATGTCCCCTAAAACCCTTGGTGAAACGGGTCCGATCACAAAATGTTATAGTTTCTTATTGAAGAATTGACCCTCCAAGAAGTTGCTTGTCCAAGACATTGTGCCAAGTCCTGGCTTAACAGCTAGCAGTTGCAGGACAGTCACTGGCCTTGAGGCAAGGCCAATCATGATCCTTGCCAGTTCAGACTTGCAGGGTGTCCAGCGACCAAATGGGGCATTGGGGCAAGACTCCCCTGCGAGAGTGCTCTGGGGAGGGTCTACCGTTGGGAGATTTCCCGTCCGACCAAGAATAACATCTGCGCCACGGAAGGACCTCGGAGCCCTGAGAAGAGCCCAAGGATTCGGAGCCAAGGAGCGATTTCCCAAAAGTTGAGGAAAGAAATGGCAGATTTGTTGATGGAATTTCTCTCAGTTCCTTGGATTCCATGGGCCAAGGAATAGAATCAAAGGAACTGAGAGAAATCGATGTACCATCTCCGGTGATGATTTTTTTGTTTCTCGATTTGGAGGTTGCAACACCTGGTTCGCGGCTGCTAACCTACTTATGGCTGTCCATATCGTCAACGTTGGCACACGAAATCAGTTGGTTGATATCCTCAGCGGTTTGGGGTCCACCTGTGACGCTGTTTGGATAGACATGGAAGTGCCAGTACCCAATCAATGACTCAAGTTGGTCTGAATGACGCCTCAGATTGCCTGGTGGTTATGCGGAAGATGGGTTGGCCTGGGCGGTGCTGGGTTTTCAGCGGGGGAAATAGCTATGATCATCAGGCACCCGGAGGATTGCACCCCAGCTGGGTTTTTCACACATAGCTGGCCTCATTGGACCTTCCAGCGCGTCGAATCCTTGCTGGCGATTTTGCCGCGTTGCCGCGAAAGAAACTGCCGACCAAGGCAGGTGATTTCGATTCGTGAGATGTGAGGCAGGTGGATGATGGTTTGCTATTGTAGTTTTGCATAGCTGTTTACACCACAAGAATTCGGTGCTGTCGAACTTGCTTCATGTTATGACAGTTCGAACTTTTCGATGTCAACTAGTTGTTGCTGATAGTTTTATCTCTCCAACCGCTTCGGTTGCTGGTAAGCTTCTTCCGGAAGCACAATTTTCGGGGGTTATCAAAGCTGCTGTTGGCAACAGCTGCCGTTGGCAACTCATAAGTGATAGCATCAACATGCAGCTTTCCCATCCACCGTACTGCAGTTTCTGGACATGGGGAAATCTCCAGATCCGCCCCGAAACCAGCCTAATTCGCCGCAGTTGTTGGCTCCCTCATCTAACACCTGAGTCAATCACATCTTTTCACGTCCTTTTGTTGACTTCCTCTTCTCGCTGCGCAGCGAGAATCTGTAGAGATCCGTTTGAAGCTGCTTCGGACCACTTCGACTAACCAGGGACACTCACCACTCCTTTGTCCATTAATTTTCTAATGATTTCCCACTGGCAAAATGTCCTGCTGTGCGGCATTTTTGGCAGCACTTCTCCCCACAAAGTGGTCTGAACTGAAACTGTAACAAATCCATTCAGAAATTCGCAGCAAAGTTTGCAGCTGCGGCCCTGCACCTTCGACGACTTGCCCTATTGGCAGGGAAGTGATCAGCAAAGTTCAGTAAGTGATGACAAGTATGAGAACCAACAATGGTCATTATCAAGATGTGGTCATTGATGTTGGTTATTGATGGTGATGGTTATTGGGGGTCTTAACCCCACATCAAGCATTGGGGTTCACCATGAATCAAAGATGTGATTATTGTATATTATTGTCATTTTTTGGGGATCTGAAAAGCAACAACCACCTGCAAGAGTAGTTGGTTGGTTCCGGTGGTTCAGTACGTGGCTATGGGTCAATATAATCAACCAAAGAGGGGAGGGACAATCACCAATAATGCTAGGGAAAACAATGGTCAATGATGGGGCAACCAGGTGTACAGGGTGAACTGACCCATAGCCATGTTGATCGTTGGTGGTTATGTCTAAGCATAACGTGCAGAGTATATTTATTGTGTTAAGTACCATTTGCTCATGATCAAGTCGGACATGTCTGCTCTACATGAACCATGGTTTTTGTTTGCTGGTCTCGCGTACGTAGCATCAATGCCCCAGATTTTTTTGATCCAAGAGATAGCTAGTAAGCTTTTTGGGGGTCTCTCAAAATAGGTAACCCCCACAAATGGTTGGTGATCGAAAAAAGATGATTTGCGGGTACCAAACCTGTGCAGGGTTTCCTCCATGGGGTTAGCGTTCCCTTGCTTTGCCTGACATTTGACACCCTTTTTGGCCAAATCATGAGATCGGTGCAGGAGTGACATCAATCCCCAGCATCAGCCCATTGTGAGTTGTGTTTGTTACAGCCCATGATCTATCCGAAGAATAAGCCTTCAATGCTAGTTTCGTTTTGAAGAACTATGCGTGTGAGAGTGATAACATACCGCACCAGACAGCCGACACCTGCGTCTCCTACCATGAACCAACCTCAGCCATCAAACCAACCACCAACCAACTCGATACATTGCCATCGCAGCATCTATCACTGCCATATGCTCGTCGCTTGCAACTCGGGCGCCCTGATCCATTGATCGCGCCCGCCGTTACTTGCTCGCTGGCTCCCAGAAGACCCACACGCTGGCGCCACAACACGGCAGTTCCATGCGGTTCCAAGATTTGAGCTGTGGAGAATGTCATCCATCAGTTTGTCGCTTGGATGGTTTGCTGCAAATTTGCTGCAAGTTTGCTTCTTGCGTTGCTCCTTTTCTTCTTCCTTTGGTTTGCTGAAATGCAACACGTTGGGCTTGCTGCGCAGCCTTGCGCACTTGAAGTTCACTGAATTGTTGCAGCGGTTGAATCCATGAAGTTGATGATTCAACTCCTGTTTGCTCCCATATTTCATGAATCAACTCTTGATTTCGTTCAGTAATTCTGTTCCGAAGTTTCAAGAGTTGAAGTTTCCAAGTGAATCAACCAGCACTAATCAACATCAACCACTGTCATGACCAAATGATCCTTCCGGTTTTTCACAACTTGACGACCTGCCGGCTGTTCTTTGGGACAGCGTGGCCCACGTGGCTTCTGGAGAAGCCCAGGCCGGGCTCGGAGGAGGTTTGCTTCAACGAGTGACAAGAGTGGTGGATCTCCTGTCCGCACGTCGCCAGTTATGTCAACCAGCAAGCGCAGCGGTATAGGCACTGCCATGGTTGTGATATGATGGTTATGTATGATGGTAAATGATGAGGGTACGTAATGATGGTTGTTAATGATGGTTAACAGTGATGGTTGTTGAGGTAAAGGATGGTTGATTGATAGTTGTTTGATGGTTGATGATGGTTGATGATGGTTGTTAATGGTGGTGAATGATGGTGAACGATGGTAAACGATGGTGATGATCGTGATTAACATTCGTTCATGATGGTGATCAATGTGGATCTTCCATCACGGAAGACATAAGAATAATGATAATAAGAATAGAAGTGATTAAGATTGGATCACCTGTGAGTACCTCTATTCTGAGTAGGGATAGATCTTTGGAATAAACGGGGCAGCATCCGTGTGGATGCCCCAGCGAAGGGTAACTTCATGCAATCAACATCAACAAACATCTACCTTCGGGCCGATCAGGAAATAAACATATCACCCGATGCAGCCGACAGAAATGAGGTGGAAGAAAATCTTGTGACTCATCCAGTGTGGAGAGTTGCCCCAATCTCTGTTTGATCATGGTTTCTAGTTGTTCTCCGAGCTGCTTCATTGGAGATTATCCCCTATATCTTCCAAGGACCTAATTCTCAACAGGCTTCCGAAACCGCTACGCCATTCCTAGCATTATAAACACCTGGGGACTTGCCATGTTCATTGCCCGTATGGTTGCGATGTTATCAGCAGAATCAGCACTCAAACAGTTCGCATATCAGGGGGCGGTGGTTTTTGAACCAACTGGAGATCTGCCATCGGCCTACCCCTGCGTTGCGGGGAACCGTCGTTTTTGAACGCATCGACCATTGGCGTTTCTTCGCCACAGCTCTGCCACGGAGGGCGGCTGCCAGTTTGGCGGCGTCGCTGGCGACAAGTTGGGACGCGATGAACGTCGTGCCGTTTGTGTTGCTGAATGTTGGTAGCGGTGGTGGAAGTGGTAGCGAAGTATGCATAGATAACATGTGTATTTATATCTGTATATATATATATATTTGTATATATGGTTCGTAAATATAATTGCGTATGTTTACATACATTTAAAAATACGTACATTTTCAAATTTGTATTTATATGCAGGTGCATAGAAGATACTTGTTGATGTATCTATTTGCGCGGATTGATGGTTTGATAGATCGATAATTGCATACAGGGTTGCAGTTTCAGAAGGCATTTTTGCAGAATCACCAAGCCTAAATGCAGCAAGCACATATTGCCTGCCACATTCGCCGCTTTTTTGAAAGATTTTTCCTTTTTCCACATTATCAATAAGTAAGTGAGTAAGTAAGGTGATTCGGACTACTCACATGGAGGGGGTCTCTATTACTAATTTTGATAATGGTTTTCATCTCACAATCATGGTAACATTCATACTCCCAACATTGTAAACAAATCTTTGGTCTGATATGGCCGGTCACTGCAGTTGTCCAAGCATCTTGAGCTAGATTGTCATTGACAAACTTATCCCTTCACAATTACCGCATGTTGCCAAATTTGAGATAAAGGCGGTGAACAGAAGTTAACTCCATGGTTGCCATGGTTACCCTCGTATCCCTCCAATTCAGCATGGTGTTGTTCCTGGCTGCTTCCCAGAAGCTACCAGGCCCGCTCTCGGTGGGAGTATTCTCCAGCTGACCCAACTGACTGGGGACGGTTGGCCGGAGGGTCAATAAACATGGAGAGTTGATATCCATGTGTTGTTGGTTCCCTTATCTGTCAATAGATTCATACCCATCAATAGAATCATTGAATGTTGTTCAAAAGGATACGTTGAATAATTCATTGTCTGAATATTCTTTCAATTCAATGTTTCCAATGGAATGATTGTTCAATAGTCATATTCCCCACGATGTTTGTTGAAATAATCTATTCCTAATAGCCACCGTCGACAGTGCAACCTCTGAAGCTGTGCGATGGTGTAACCAACTTGGCTTCGCCGCGGCATTGGCGATGCGAATCTTGCGGCCGGTGCGAGGGGAGCCAGCAGCCAGCTGGCTGCTCGACTGAGCTCTGGGAAAGCCGATCGTGCTGAAGTGGGAGATCCATGACCCATGACATCTTGTGCCAATCATGTGCCACATCAATGGAAAAGGTGATGTGAGAGTGAACTATCATCAAACGCTGGTGATCACTGATGAACCACTGGTAGCAATGCTCAGAGTGAGTCAAAACTGGTGATTTTGAAAAGAGGGAGAGAGAGGGATGCATCAGCGCACGCACAAACACACACCAAGGCGTAGGAACACTACAGTGTGAAAGTAACTATCCGTAGCTGCCATTGACCATGGATTGGAATTTCTATTGCAAGGCTTCCTCCATGTGCCCAGACGCGCCGTGGCTGGTCAAGTAGGTAAAAAAGAGCCGGGAACCAGCCTGATGCCGAAGAAAACCAACAGTGGTCCTAGCAGCATCCATCATCAGTATACACAGAACCTATCAGGATACCCCCACAAAGCAACAAGGTATGCAATGGATACAAAGAGAGAGCGTCAATCCTATGGCAGCACCAGGTCCACCTTCCTCCTTTGCACCTTCTGCATTCAGGGTCTGGTGTCAAAGAACTACTCGCATTTCTGATAGTGTATCAAAAAATGGGATCCAACTATTAATCATCCACTATTAATCAGTTATAGTCAGTAGCCAACCATAGCTTGGAGGTACCCCAAACTGGCCTAAGAAGCCCCCGTCTGATGATACTCGTCGATGCCTCGCCCAGGCAGGTGGGACTGGTGCTGCAGTGTTGCAGTCGGTCCGTCCTGTGGCCTTCAACTTCCAGGTTGGCCCATGGCCAAAACAGCTGTGATTTTGGGTTGATCCGTAGCTCCTCCAGTTGGTTAACTCATGGTGAACTGATTGTTAACTGATGGTTGGTTGATGGTTGGTCTATGGCTGGTCTATGGTTAGTCTATGGTCGACTATTGGGTGATTCCAAATCAGAGGTGCACTTTTCTCAGAAACAATTTCAGTTGAACGCTCTGGCGGGGCTTCTGAACCCTGGAATTTGGAGAGCTGCTCTGACCAAACACATGAGATCTTGATCAACCAGCCACTATGCAATGGGGTGGTTTAAATATGTGAATATCATATCTTCAATTAACCCGTGCCTGGTGGCTTGTTTCGCAGAGATGACTATGTACCCGCTGCTTGCTTTGATGGAGAATGAATAGAAGCCATCATGGTAAATCCCCATCAACGTGGTCAACTCTATTTGCCATTGCCAAGAAGGGTTGCTTGAACTGCAGCCGGTTGCGGTTCCATGTGGCAACTGCCAGTGAACTACCCAGGTCCTCCCCCCAGTGAACTACTGTTAAACCTGCATCCGGGAGGGTCACAACGACATTCTGTTATTGGCCATTGAATCAGCTGACAGTCAAGAACTTGCATACTTTCCAGCATGCTATGCATGGTAAATCTAATGAACTGTTTTATATCTAATGAACTGCTTTATATATAGTTATGTGGATAGGTAAGTTTGAACGAAAACACATTCTCCAATCCAACTGTCGGGCATGGCTCAGCCTTGCCATTGCTCCCCGTGTGGACCCCAGTTCGGGTGAGTCCGGTTGGTTGGGTGGTTGCTTCTGGTGTGGCAGTAACCGATTCAGGGTCGGTCATTGGCCTGAGCTATTGCGGGTAGTCATTGAAGGTTGTTGCAATCAAAAAGACTCTTCGACTACAATATTCTCTTGGATCTATACTGATGACTTGTGCTAATACAAATTCTAGACCATTGAGTATTGCTGACTTCTGATGCAAATACGTATATATTATTGATGATCGATCATTGCTGATTCGATCAATCAGCAGTCATCAGCTGCACCAATTCCAGGGCGCATGTGGTTGCGCACGGGACGTAGCTGGAACTGAACTTGGGGATTTTCAGTTTTGATTGGCAGCGGCGAATCGGGATTTTCCGATCACTTTCGATTCGCAGCGGCGAATCGGGATTTTCCGATCACTTTCCATTCGCAGCGGCGAATCAGCCAATGGATACCTGTAGCACTGTAGGATGATCGAAATCGATTTTTTCGGCACATCCATCTCATGGAGGGCTTCCCATGGGAACACAACTCTGAAGGACAGAATACAGCAATCTGTCCATGTGGAGGTTTCTGAAATAATAGATTCTGGATGATTTGGGGGGTGCCCTATTTTGAGAGAACTCTAAGTGAGCAGTTGTCCTTGAAATTTGGGACAGCCGGTCGGATAGAAGCTATACCCGTGGTGCTAACATTGTGCAGTTATACGCGACGTATCAATGGTCATCTCATGTTATCTCCATGTCAAGGCAATCAAAACGGAGATATGCCCTTTTTGGTTATTTATCTCCAATCTCAATTGTTATTTCACTTGTTATCCCAACTGTCATCAAACAGTCCATGCCAGGTTTGGTAATGATGGTTGATGTATGATACCTATTGCTGGTTATCAACCATCATGTCCAGCAGCAACCCACAGACCTCCCATCATGGCCGCCAGCCCGGCGCTCCGCGCTCTCCATTGCTCAAGCTCCAAAGATTGAAGTCCAAGAGACATTGAAACTGGTTGGCCAACCGTGGTTTCTAGAGCCAACCACGAACCAACCAACCAACCAATCCACCAACCAACCAGTAGTGGTATTGGAAATCAACGAACCAACAATTGTTGGTTGATTAATTGTGGCTTAATTGGCGATTGATCAAGAATGGTTGATGTTAAGGATGTTTGGTTGCCAGCCAAGTATTGGCCATTCATGATCCAACCACTATCCGACCATTATTTCACAGGCGTTCCTGCTTCATTCTCCATGTTTAAGTCTTAAGTTCTTGTTTACTTCACAAACACCTTCATGGAACCAGTGAACATTGACACTGTTGATTGTCCACTGGCATCATCAAAGAGACACCAAGGCAGCATGCAGACCAAAAAATGTGCCACTTTCTATGTCCGATTGAACATGAATCAACACCATTCAACTTGGTCAGCTCAATGTCTCAAGTGTGACCCTGCTTGTTGGTGTCTAAGATGGCCTGTGTCAATGATTTCCCTTGGGCCGCTTCATGGTGCTACCACATTCCCGCGGACACGGGCGACGCGCAGTCTAGAATGGGGACATCGCGCAGTCGGAGGCTGGTCCATTGCCAAGTGGCCACTTTTGGTGGTTGTAATATCATCAGCATCAACGTCAACGGCAACAGCATCAACAGCAGCAAAGACAGCAAGACATACAGCACACGCAATAAAGAGCCAAAACATACACTAAGCAGCAACAAAAAACAGTGATAACAACAGCAATGACAGCCACAGCAACGACAGCCACAGCAACGACATCAACAACATCAGCAAAGACAGGTATCCACGCAAAAAAGAAACGATAGCAGCAGCAACGATGGCAGCACCAATACACTACTTGAAGGCGTGGCCTATCATTAACGATGGTCAGTAGCCAACTATCAAGTCAAATTGTAACCACTAATTCATTGCAAAAAAGTCGATCGGTTAGGAACGAACTAAGCTACCAATTCTTCGCTATCTAACTCAAGATGCTGACTTTGTACATCCCGGCAAACTAACCTGGAAGTAGGAAATCCACCATTTATAGTGCATGGTTTTAGCGTTATAAACATGGTGACTTTCAGCTTCCAGGTTAGGGAGTGCCAAAGGGTAAGTGTCACCGCCAAGAAACATAAGTAAATTCGGCTGCAGCGTCACCATGTGGGCGCGAGCAGCGCCCCCAGTGGCATGGTGGCCATGCTTGGGTGGCGGCCATGATCAGCTGAAGCAACGGGTTGCTTAAACACACGGCTTCGTCTCCAAGAAAGGACACGGATATCAACGATTTTGATGGTCAAAATCATCATATACAACATGATCATTATAACACAAGTCGCTAAAAATTATGAACCATTCAAACCTGATCATTGTAGCATGAAAACTCATTCGTAACATGAACCAGACACAAGTGGCTGCATTTCTCCAGAGGCAGCTGCATGGGGCCCGAATCAACAAACGCAAGCTGATTGGCGATGTGGAAACAGCAGTATTGTTGGCTTCCCCCTATGATCAACCATTGTCATGAGATATTAGTCACTAACATATACAAACAATTAGCAAGCTATTGTATAGAACTATATATATAAATATAGAGATATAGTATACAATTCTTATAGTATACAATTCTAAATGTATAAACTTATACCATCCTGACATATATATTTTTCCCCAGATAGCTGGAAGCTATAGGGGTTCTTACTTCCAAAAGAAAGGGTGCTTGTCGGCGAACTTTTTGGTGGAGGGTGCTGTCGGCAGGTGCTGTCGGTAGGTGCTGTGGGCGGGTGCTGTCGGCAGGTGCTGGTGGAAGGTGCTGTCGGCAGGTGCTGTCGGCAGGTGCTGTCGGCAGGTGCTGTTGGCAGGTGCTGTCGGCAGGTGCTGTTGGCAGGTGCTGTCGGCAGGTGCTGTTGGCAGGTGCCATTGGCAGGTGCTGTTGGCAGGTGCTGTGGGCAGAAGTTGGTGGCAGGTACTGTTGGCAGGTGCTGTCGGCAAGTGCTGTTGCCAGGCGCTGTTGGCAGGGAGTTCTATTCCAAGGAGAAAGAAAAATTCTATTTCAAGGAAACAGAAAAATTCTTTTCTAACGAAAAAAAAACTGGTCCGAGGGGAAAGAAAAGTGTTATTGCAAGAAGAAGGAAGTGTTCTGTTCTGAGGAGAAAGAAGAATTCTATGCCAAGGAAAAGAGAAGAGCTCTATTCCAAGGAGAAAGACGAATTCTCTTCCAATGAGAAACAACAAATTTTATTCCAAGGAGCAAAAAAAATTCTATTCCAAGGAGAAAGAAAAGTTTCCAAGGGGACAAAAAATTCTATTCCAAGGAGAAAAAGATTGTACCCCAAGGAGAAAGGAGACTTCTATTCCAAGAAGAAAAAAAACGTTATTTGGCAAGGAGAAAAAGAAGAATTCTATTCTAAGGAGAAAAAGACTTCTGTGCTAAGCAGAAAGAACGGTTTTGTTCCAAGGAAAAAGAAGGTTTTCTTCTAAGGAGAATTAAGAATCTTATTCTAAGAAAAAGAAGAGTGAAGGAGGAAGAAAACTTCTATATCAAGGAGAGAAAAGAATTGTGTTCCAAGGAAAAAAGAAAAATTCTCTTCTAAGGAGACACAAGGATTCTTTTCCAAGGAGAAAGAAAAGTTCCATTCCAAGGAGCAGGAATAGTTTTATTCAAAGGAGAAAGAAAAATGTTTTGCAAAGGAGAAAGGCGGGTTCCATTCCAAGGAGGAAGAAAAGTTCTGTTCCAAGGAGAAACACGAGTTCTATTCCAAGCAGAAGGAAGAATTCTATTCCAAGGAGAAAGGAGAATTCTAATCAAGGAGAAAAAAAGTTCTGTTCCTTTGAGAAAGAAGAATTCTGTTCTAAGGAGAATTTTTTTTCGAGCAGAAAGAAAAATTCTATGCCAAGGAGAAAGAAGAATTCATTTTGAGGAGAAAGAAGAATTCTTTCCTAAGGAGGAAGGAGAATTCCATTTAAGGAGAACGAAGAATTCTATTCCAAGGAGAAAGAAAAGTTCTATTCAAAGGAGAACGAAGAAGTCCAGTCCAAGGAGAAAGAAAACTAGTCTAAGGAGGAAAAAAGTGGTATTCTAAGGAGAAAGAGAGGTTCTATTATAAAAAATCTAGTTCAAGGAGAGAGAAGAATTTCATTCCAAGGAGCAAGAAGTTTATTTGCGCGTATGTTACTGCCAAGTTTTAATTTGGGTGTTGCAGCCATCGTCCAACACTGCCTGTGTAACGTAAAAACCATTCAAAGAACGTAACAACCGTTCAAATGCAAACTCTATCTGGGGGCTATGCCTGTGTAATTCTAACCATCAACGAATAGCATCACTAAAACATTATTCAACCCTCCATTAAGCACCATCAAACCATCAATTAATCATCATTTAGCGATAATCCAAAATTTCTACTGAATCATTAACCGTTAATATCCCATAATCAAGCATCAATTAACCATCAGTTCATGATCCAGGCATGGCCCCAGCGGCCAACACGAAGGTCAGAAAGGCCACGATGTGCGACAGGGCCTGGCGACCAACCGAAAATGAGTGGATCCACCCTCCTACATTCCCAGAAACGCCGGGAACCGAGGGGAAAGTTGAGGGGAAACCCGTGGAAACCCGTGGAAACCCTTGGAGACCCATGGAAACCTATAGAAATCATGGGAACATCTACTTTGGAAAGCCCTAGAAATAGCTTATCTTTTCCACGGAGACGGAAGAATTCTATTCCAACGAAAAAGAAGAGTTCTATTCCAAGGTCACAGAAGAATTTCATTCCAAGGAGACAGAAGAGTTCCATTCCAAGGAGAAAGAAGAGTTCCATTCCAAGGTCAAAGAAGAGTTCTATTCCAAGGAGACAGAAGAGTTCCATTCCAAGGAGAAAGAAGAGTTCTATTCCAAGAGAAGGAAGAGTTCCATTCCAAGGTCAAAGAAGAGTTCCATTCCAAGGTCGAAGAAGAATTCTATTCCGAGGAGAAAGAAGAGTTCTATTGCAAGGAGAAAGAAAGAGTCGGAGACCACATGGCTGCGTGTCCACGCACGGGTGCTCTAGCGCGCCGTGGTCATCTCCTTGAGCAGGCGTGGGTGCGAGTATGTCGAGAGGCGGTTGGTCCCGAGGGCCGAGTAGTTCCTCAGCAATGGCTTGGAACCACCACTGCCCCGGGCGTCTCTGCCTCCGACAGAAGGCGCCCCGACCTAGGTATCCA
>VSDK01018174.1:101604-140225 GCA_009767595.1 Symbiodinium kawagutii
CCTGCCGCTGCTGCTCATGCTGCTGCTGCTGCTGATGATGATGATTATGATGATGATGATGATGAATTTGATGATGATGACGACGACGACGACCACAACGACAACGACGACGAAGATGATGATGATGCTCATGATGATGCTGATGCTGCTGCTGCTGATGATGATGATGATGGTGATGATGATGGTGGTGATGATGAGGATGATGAGGATGATGAGGATGATGAGGAGGATGATGATGATGATGATGATGGTGCTGCTGCTGCTGATGATGATGATGCTGCTGATGATGATGCTGCTTCTGACGATGATGATGCTGCTGCTGATGATGATGATGATGTTGATGATGCTGCTGCTGATGATGATGATGATGTTGATGATGCTGCTGCTGATGATGATGATGACGACGATGATGATGATGATGATGCTGCTGCTGCTGATGATGATTATGATGATGCTGCTGCTGATGATGATGCTGCTGATGATGATGCTGCTGCTGATGATGATGATGATGATGCTGCTGCTGCTGATGATGATGATGATGAATGGAAAAGGGAGCGGGCGACTCGGTGGGTTACTGTAACGATGCTTAATGCAAACAAGAGGGCCGATACCACAGCGAATGAACTGGCCAAAGCCCACCAGACAGCAGCGTCATTCATGACCTTAAATCTGTTGTTGTGAACGGCAACTGGAATGCCTATGATAACTTGCGACGGGCACAACGAGGCCGTGGGCTTTGAGCCCTAGCTGTGGTGCGTGGATGTAATCAATACAGAGATGATATGACATCAATATGATCCTGGCAAACCACAAAATCAAATTTGCATAGGGAGAAATACTGGCGATCAACTGGTTATCCTGGTGTTGGATGTATAATTCATCACTCAGAAGAAGATTTGCATCCACCGCAGGAAGAAATCAGATCACCGGTTGGCCAAGGGTGGCAGATTGGATCACTTGGAAGGTGGCAGAGGATCACTTGGTGGATATTTAACTACTCATAGATGGCTTTCAATTCGCTGCTGGGTCACACCATCATAAACCATCATCAACCATCATCAACCATCATCAACCACTACCAACCACTACCAACCACTACCAACCACTACCAACCATTACCAACCTGCCTGAGTGGCAGAGGATCACTTGGGACCTGGGACCGGCAGGTGACCTTCGAATACTTCGGCGCTGCTCACGCCGTGATGGACCTCCAAGGCCGCAGGGACATCACCGAGAAACACGGCGCCGATGGGTTTCGCTGCGCCTGTGAACGCTGCACCTCAGAGGAAGCGCGAGGGTTGGCAGAGTGGTTGATGGCAATGCTGATGACAGGGATGAGCATGGTGATGATGGTGGTGGTGGTGGTGATGAAAATATATGCACATGCTTGTTAGCGTGATGCCGCTCACACACACACACAAAAGGAGGTGGGAGGCTGGGCCAGGGAACCCTTTTTTGGCAGCCTTTTTTCTGAAAGAAGCCTTCCCTAGTTCTCTACGGCCAGAAGCGACAGCAACTAATTCCAAAACGATGTGTCCCGACTTGTGACTGGTGGGTTGTGTGTTGTTCTCATATGCGGTCGCTAATAATGTGATTTTTTGCGGATACAATTAGAGATAGGGTAGAAAGGTCAGGTCAGGTCAGTTAATAAGGCATCCAAGGTAGTTTGCTTGCTCCGGGTTTGGTTTGCTTGGGTAGGTTGGCCGTGTAATAGCAAACAGCACACAACAAGCATGATGCTGTTACCATCAGCACCAACCGCAGAAAGAAATACCCAACTCAAAATAACGATAATGATACGCCTTTACCACATTCAACAGCCAAAGAACAATGTGGCTGTGGGTCGATAGCCAATAGCCCGTACCTCTGATTGGTCCATAGCCATGTCAGACACCAGGGCTGGTTCGCTTGGTTGAAATCACCGGCGCAGGAGCAGGGTCTGCCGGGTCCTCCCGCAGCCGATGTCGAGAAACTGGCGCTGGGAGCACCTGCCTCTATGGAGCATGTGGAGGTGCAGTGATTCAGGGGCGCAAGCTTCATGTTACTTAGTGATTTTAACCATCAATGAACCATCAAAAATCTGAAGTCGTTGCTAGATGCTTCATGTTAAAATTTGACCTGCTTCCTTAATCATCTAGTCATTACAAGCATCAATTCTTACTTAAGGATTTAAGCAGCTCAAATTTTGATGGTTCGTTCATGCTTGTAATGACTGAATGGTGGGGTCAATGGTTAGTGAATGGTAAATGGATGGCTAATGTCCCCATGGAAAGATGGGGTATTTTTCGGATTCCTTTGGGACTCACCCTTTGGTTGGATATGGTGAGCAAAGACTTGGTTTCGATCAGTTGCCCACGCATCGAACTGGGTGCTGCTGAAGATTGACCACTGCTTCCACTGATGCAACCATTGAGTTTGGGGATGATCCATTTAATAGGCTTCGGTCCTCAGAGCACCACAGGGTTTTGCATTCTAAGCATGTCAAACCGAGAGCCTTTGCTTTGCTTATCAAGGACATAATTATCAGCCATGTTCACCATTCATTTCTGCAATCCGCTGGCCTAAACACACATTGTCATTTCTTTCCCATTCAAACTACCTGTCCTGGCGCGAACGACCGGCAGAGCCTTTGTGACCATGGTTCATGGTGGTTCGCTACATTGAAACTGAAAACACCCTCCGGGAAGATGTTTCTTTCGGAGCAAAAAGGCAGTGATTGATTCAGCTTCCACATGAGTTTTCCAAGGTGTACTTGTAATCGAATTAACCCCTTACCATCCCTGGGAGAAATCAGATCCCCCCCAGCTTCTCAAAGGCTTTGGAGGAGGGCGATCGTTTGGAGTGGCTGAAGGTGCCAGCTGTGTGCGCGTGTACATTTAGATATGGGCATAGAAAACCGTGGGAAAAAACTCTTCACCATCAACCATCATTGATTCCCTACCCTCACGGTTGAACAGTAACTCAGAGCCAAGGATTTACATTTTACTTTCACCATCACATCAACCATCACTTCAACCATCACATCAACCATCACATCAACCATCATGAGCCACGGCTCATCACCATATGGTGCTTGGCTCAGCCTGGATGGCCGGTGGGTTCCTGTGGTTCCCAGGTGCGCTACGGGAGCTTCGGGGAGCCGCAGCTGGAGGCCATCCACCGCGCGGCCAAAGGCAGCGCCTTCCCGGCCTCCTTCGTGCGCCGAAGCGTAGCGAAGGGTAGCGAAGCGTCGGCAAAAAGGAACGGTGCAGCTTCCTGAGAAGTGACGTGGGTGGTTAGTTGGGTGGTTAGTTGGCCTTGAGATTGCGTGGTTGGGTCAGCTGGGTCGTAGTTTAGCAGATTATGAAGGATATGACACCTTCGCATTGAGGTGTGCACCTTTTTCGGGCATGACTGTGGTGCCAAGGAGCCGAAACTTAGCGATGCATCGGAACCTCACCGGGTTTACCCAGGAGTATCACAATGCTTGAGCTGAACCCCCGACCCAGAATTGTTCTAACCAACCAGCGGTTGTTCCTATAACCTCCCCTGGTGTCATGATTCACCCACCTGTGGGGTTCTATACATACCATTGTGGTTGACCATAACCATAACCAATAGACATAGGAACATCAACGCCTGATGGTCGTTGCTGGTACCCACTAAGCACGACAGGTAGAACGTGAGGGTTCACCCTCAGCTCAGGGTGCTGCTTGATGTAGGACCCGATCACTGCCCAACCACGACCAGCCACTCCCAAAACCTGAGGTAGCCATGGCAGCTTCTTCCACCAAGGAACAGGTGGGATCCATAGATGGAAGCCCAGCACACTGTGTCTTTTGTCTTCAGAAACGCTAGCACCACTAGCACCGCAGCCCAACAGATTCTCCACACAACACAGGGGGGTGCCCACTTTGATGGCAGGCGGATCCGACCCCCGAAGTTCAACATCAATTCCACTTCAGATACGACCGCAGGTGGGGGTCGCCGTCGAGCCAAGCCCGAGCTGACACGAACCAGCTGGGATGACCAATATGGCGATAGCCGAACGTGGTGTAGCCAGCATGGTGCAATCCAAAGGCAAAACACCCTCAGTTGATGGTGAAATGTATTGATCACGGGTTGCAAACATTGGAGCGGTAGGTTGTGATGGCACTGACAGAACACAACGCAAGTGTGAGACCGTGTGAACAATCTTGTGCAGTGATTTGGCTTCTTCAGGATTGAGTGAAAAATAATGTGGAACAACTACTGAAGGTGGGTATGGGTCAGCATGTCACCAAAGATCCTCTGCAAACATCCAAACAAGTGTTTGAATGTAAGGAATGTTCACTGGTGAGATGAGCTTTCGAGCGTGGTTATCCGCAAATGAAGGGTCCAAGACGAATGCAGGTGAACAATCTTTTTTTCCGTGGGTGCCTTATCTATCAACAACCCTATGCCATGCTGTTTGGGACAAATCCAAGCACGGTAAATCTTACTCCAGAAAATTCGGGCAAAATGAAGTACTTGGGGCGGGTGGGTACTGACATTCATTGCAGCAAAGTCATCCGATAGACGGACACAATCACCAGGGTGGTCATCCACACACCTGTTGATGATGATCAACCTTTCACCTGACTGAAGAGGGGCTGAACAGGTGGTTTCCTGGTGCATCAACATGCTTCAACTATATACCAAGCTTCATTGTTGGTATATCTGCCGATCCTTCGTTGGTTCTTGTTGGCCACTAGCTGCCAACCAATCGTCTTGAACTCTCCAGTGAGACTCTCCCTGTGACCAGGAAACTTTTTCGGTGAATCATTGCGAAATGAGGCAGTTTTTGCTATTAATTTTGGGTCACTATCCTTTCGGGTTTCAAATGATCTACCTTCAAGCTGATGATTTTAGTGCGACTTGAGGCATTACCAACCTATTCTTGGTTAATGATTGTTTAGAAAAGTCACTAACCAATAGCCAGAAGTGATTTCGAACGGAGCGTTTTTCCATGCGTTCTTTATCAGGGCTATTAATAGTGATCGATGTCGATTAATGAAGTGTTCATACTGATACGATGCCTAACAAGCTGATTACGGGTAATGGTTGCAAACAACCAACCGAAAGCCACAAGCTGCTAGGGTTGGCTTGGCAGGTTATCATGTTTCTCCAACTCGGTGAGTTGTTTGAACTTCACCACTGACGGTCAGTTGGGGACCTCGGCCGGATGGAGCTGAGCGCAATAGATCAGTGGATCAGTTCGATCACAGCGGTACCTCTGTTTGGATGTTCAGGGCGACCTTGCGGCATCTGATAATGTTTCATGGTGAAACAATTTGGACACATCTGTTTATCCGATGAACAATGTAATCTGAGAATGTTTCACGATTCATTGTCAGCCAGTCTCAACTGCATCTGCCTCCAACAGCCAGATTTGGTCAACCATGCCAAGTGATGAGTCAATACCAGATACCACCCGAACTGATCCACATTCGTCACCTGAACAGACGGGGCTCTTTCCCAGGAACTAGTTTTACATCCACCTGGCTCGTTCATGCACGTTCACACGATTACACAGAGGCATTGGGAGATGGGAAGATGCATTATTTTCTGTGTAAGTCGTCCCGTTTACACACATGATACGGGATACGGCCGGTTAATGTGATCTTCGGATCAGTGGTGTATTCTCCAAAGCCCCGATCATACCACCTGCCAATTTACATGAATCGACTCCATTAATGATGCAACAGCGGACCATCATCCAATTTTAAAAGTATGGATAGGCATCCAATGCCACTATCATCCACTATCATTGACTATCACTTGCTGTTCGGAAGGAGCTGCTCTGAGCTGCTGGGTATCCTGCCCTAGCCGCCCGAGCCCTTCAATACTGGGGAGTCAGTTTCAGCAAGCATGGCCACCATGAACGAACCTGCCTTGCTGGTGCAGTCATTGATTCATAAAGATACAATGAATGATGGTTTAATGAGTGATAAACGGTGGTCAAATGATGGTTAATGGTGGTTAAATGGTGGTTGATGGTATTAAAACTATGGTTAATCAGAGATACTATGGTTATCAATGATGGTTTATCGTGATTAAACCTGTGGTTTATGGTGACTAAGCCTGTGGTTCACGGTGGGCAGAATCAGTGATACTGTTCTTGTTGCTTTTTGCTAGTTCGCCCCGTCAACCAGAGTTGGGCTTGGCATTGCTGGGTCCCATGTTGTTGGGAAGCTTATTGTTTAGGACTTTCAACAAAATCAATCAATCATAAGCTTCCCAAAATCACCGATTTCTGGGTCCCATTCAAAAATCAATCAGCCCAGCTCTAAGCCATCAGCTCGTTGCCGACCCTGCTGAGTTTCCTGGTCTCCGGCACCGGCTCTGGCGACATCAAGGTGCCAGAGCTGGGGGGGTGGTATTGGAACAGGTGGTTTCTCAAGCCATAGTGGTACCCCCCAAATCATCCAGTTGAGTAATCATTTTTAATAGTAAACGAACACATTTTTCGGGGACCCCCCATTTCAAGAAAGCCCCACAAGAAGAATTGCTTGGCAGCACTAGTCGCGTTTTGCGACTGGGGACATTCATGGACACAAGCTGTTTTGCAACATGTCACTGTGGTATGCAAGTTTTAAAATCATAGTTTTTCTCGATGGGCTAGCGTGAAGTCACTAAGTTTGTTTCACCGATGATCATGGAACTACTGTAGCCCTTCGCTCCCAGTTTTAGCCGAGGCATCGTTGTAGCTGTTGGGAACGCAACAACAAACATCAGCACTTCCCTTGAACCACAAAACATGGCACCACTGTCCATGACTTCGGATTCTTTCCTATGGAAAGAGAGCTTAAACAAGCACTTTCCCAGATAAAAGGTCCCCTTGTCGTCAGAATATCCTTAGTGGTTTTTGATGTTCTATGTATGATCCAACTGGTAGATATTGACCGTATGGATCATCCAATAGCTTTTTCATACGTGGATTGCATTTATTTTCTAATGATTTCCTGTTGCCTGGTCCAGTTTTTGATGATGTCCATAAACAGTAGGCACTCAAGCATCGACACATCATTATTTTGAGTGCAGGAAAATCCATCATTTACCAACATTGGTCATCACCAATCATTATCGTTAATTTATCATCATTAGATATCACATATCTAGTTTTTGGGACACCTTCACTATATTCCGGTGCTACACCATGGCTATTAGCCGTTTTCCCATTCTTAACGATGCTACCCACACCATTCAAGACTACTACTGTTGACGTCTCCTATTCTTAATCCCTAGATTCGACATTTGGTCAACAATGAGTCACATTTTAAAAACACACAATTAGGTACTATTCCAAGATTAATAATCCTCTTGAGAACTACAGGCCCTATGCCCTTGATTCATTAACCAAGATTCACGCCCTTAAGAAATTTCTTAAGTCATATAGATCAGTCCTATATTACCTGTGAGCAAGGCCATCCGCTCAAAGATCCGGGTTTCCGAAGTCTCCTTCCCTTATAGGTCATATCTCCTTAAGGCTCAGGTCACATGTTTTTCAAGTTTCTCAAGTCTCCTTAAGGCTCAATAGGGTCATCCCAAGGGTCATCCCAAAGGTCATCCCGTCCCCTGAAGATCCGGGCCCGCCACCAGTGCTGAGGTCTGGGACAGCAGCACCTGGGCCGAAGCTGCGAAGCTGAAGAGCGGCCGCCGGGCGGAACCCAAGGCGTGGCAGCACGGTGGCATGGGACCGGGCGCCTGGAGATGGGGCCACAGGAGACCCCCAAGGGGACCCCCAAGTTATGGTTGGTTTATTCCCGTGGTGAACTGATGTGAAGTGGATGATAGCTAGATGGTACCCTATGACTTGAGAGCCGCATTAGGTGAGACATTGGGTGGATTGATGGTGGATTGTATAGGTGGACGTAGGTGGATTCTATGTATCATCAAGGCAAGGATTAGGAGGATAGCACCAGCACTCGGTTGGGTTTGTTTCAATACGATGCAGCTGCTCCTGTTTTTGACTCACTACTGGTATTGGAAGATTTGATTGGTCTGGAACCTTGGACTTGGCAATTGCCGTCATTGGCACGCTGAATTGATCCTCACATGCAGTACCGCCCCCACATGATCCTCAAAGTCCTAGGACCCCTGCCTTCATACACAACAACTCCATACCCTTCATTCCTCCACCCCGTTCAAACGATTTGGGATCCAGCCAACATCAACCATCAACAGCATGAAGCTCACGCATCACCCATCAACCAACCCAGCATCCAAGCAGCCAACCAACCAATCAATCTGAAGCCATCGAGCAGCACCGGCTTACACTGCCAGGAGGTGGCCATCAGCCCGTCTCAGCGATGGGTGGTGGTCTGCTATAGCGCCTTGGTTGCCTCGGTTGCCTCGGTTGCCTCGGTTGCCTCGCCGGATGGTGGCACCATCGCTGTTGCCTCGCTGGCTGTCATGCTTTGGGGAAAAATCTTTGTGGCAAAAGGGATGGACTCGGATGGACTTGAACTTTTTGCTGGGTCGATTCTTGGGGATGAGTATTATGAATAAATCAAGCTATATACACACACTACTAAAGGCACATCAAACCAGCCGGGCTTGGGATTCCTCGGTAGCTATCCGAAGGACTTGGGTCTCCCCGGAGATGGGGCGCTATCAGGTGCCATGCTGCAGATCTTCCAATGCGGCCCACCCTGGAAGTTGGTGCAGACCCGTCCCGTGGAGGCTGCGTCCAACAAGGCCGGCCGGGCGGCCAGCTGAGCTTTGAAACAGCCAGGGTTATCCAGCTGAGCTGGTGGTTAGTGGCGGTGAATGGTGGTTGATTCAGTGGTTGATTCAGTGGTTGATTGCTTCTTTTCATTGGGATATTGATATTGGTTCAAAGTGTTTAAACGGTTAAACAACAGAAATGGCTACCCTTGAACTTCTCCAAGCAGGTCAGCGGAACATGCCACTCCATGGAAGAACTCAGCCGCTGAATAGAAGATCTGAGCAAGAACTGAGGTTTGCAGATGTCATGGCTGTGGGTCGAGCCCAGATCATCCGGATCAAACGGGATAGGAGGATGATGATTCAACCAATATATTAATCAATTAGGATGATCCCGAATCATCATTCATTGGGATTAGGATACCGTTTATGGCCGGTAGGATGATGATTCAATTAACTGGGGTAATCCCAACTAATCAACATATCCGGCTTATGAGAACCAGATGATCAACCCGAAGTGAGGTGAGGTTCATTGTCGAACAACTCCATGGTTGAACCATCCCCATTATCAACCAACCATTTCTGATGGTTTATCCGTTTATCCACAGTTATTAGAATTGATTCACCATTATGAACCACTACTAAGCACTATTAGCCATTACTAACCACCCTTAGCTGATGGTGAACCATCAACTATAGTGGCTATTCGTCATTAACCACCAATAGAATCGACCACTGTTAACCACCATTAACCACTATTAACCATAGGTTTCACCACCATGAACCGCTATTAACCACCATTAACCACCATTAACCATAGGTTTAACCTCAACCATCATTAAGCACCACTAACCATGGTGAACCCATCCTTCCATGCTCCAGGACGCTCAGCCCGAGTGGTGCTGCGTTGCCTTCTCCCCGTCCATGGCGGAGGTGGATGACCCGGGAGGCAAAGCTGGACAGGACGCCGGGGACGGCGGGCTGGTGACCGGGGTGGTTGGCATCGCTAAGCTTTCCATATGGCGAGCTGGGTCAAGCAGTTGACCACCCAATGATAAGGGATAATCACCAACAAAACTATCGGGAAAACAACCTGGTTAATAGGGGAACCAGGGGGACTAGCCGGGTGAACTGACCCACAGCCATATCTCAGTTGGAACCGACAAGGAACCAACGGCTTGATGACAAGGAACCTGGAGGAACCTGGGAAGCAAGCGGTTGATGACAGGGAACCAACGGGTTCACCGGCGGAACGTCAGCTGGAACTCTGATCAAGCCAGCTGGGACAGGGCAGGACCTGGGCTGCCATCCCCTGAGGACAACCACCTGGCTGCCTTCAGCAATTGCCACATTTCGCTGATGGACTACTCCGGGGGCTGGTCCCAGGCATGGGGGTTGGGTACCAAGAGAAAACTGGGCACTGTACCATTGGATTGGGATAGATCTCTCTCTCGCTCTACATGATGATATTCACATATGTATATATATATATACATACATACACACACACACTTGATTTTATATATTTCGCATTTTTATAGCTGTTTTGTTGATTTTTGTTGGCAGTCTGAATGTATTCGGTTCTGCCGTGTAGTCTCATCCATTTCTTCGTCTCAACCGGGCTTCCAGTTGAATGTGACGAGGCAACTCGAAAAGTCAATCGAATGCAACTGCTAGAAAGATCCAAAGACGGTGATGTTCAACCGGGCTGGGCTAACCCCGAGTTGCTGTGACGAGGATCATTTTAAGTACCGGAAGGCCACATGATGAGTGGCTGAGATGTTGAGGTGTAGCACTGGCAACCTTTCATTCTTGTACACCATCAATTCGTACATTAAAGAAAGGACCTCACGAAGCAGCCATGGGAACAGATTGCTTCGGCGAGGTCAATGGTCTGTCTTGGGTTTCTAGTCCCATGATGCCTTAAGATCACCAAGGATAAAACCACCAATACCAATAGTCAACCAGCAATGCCATGATGCGACCACCGATGTGTTTAGCCACCGGGTTTACACTGGCTGCCAGGATGTTCCTCAACGGACCCGGTCACTGATGCAGACCGCTTGGCCATCCAGCCTGTCTTACACAGGAGATGGTTATTGGAGCCTAGGCGCAGCGATGGGGCGAAGCCTACCCCGGGGTGAACCAACTGGAAGCTACTTGGCCCATTGATCTATGAAGCCTCAAGCTGTGACAAGCTAGTTGACTGAGGTTAGTTCGCTAGGGTACCATATACGCTGAGTATAAACTTGGTAAATAGCTTCGCCCGCAGATCTAGCCAGGCGGCTGCAGGAATAGTTCATCGGCTGCTGGGAGCACGCTGATCATGTAGCACCTCTGTTTAAGCCACTTAGACTCAGTTGCTTTGTTGGTGTCGGTGTCGTAATCAACAATAAATGTGTGAATGATTGTAATAGTGGTCATTGGTTAAATGGACATCAAATCAGCTGGATTGATAATTGGTCAATTCTGCTGCTTGGTTTTGAAAGATCCAACTATCAAGCAACCAGGACTACCTTAGTTTCCGGGTTGTGACACAGACACCTACTCGGTTTTACCACCAACACCATTGATGTTGCCATCAGTGAGTGAATTCATGCAACTACAGTGGGCCATGATACGACAATGTACGACCGTCCGTGACATTCTGGCAATGCCAGATGCTCAATCTGTAAGGAACCGCTTGTTGTCTACCACCCTAAAACCGCCTAAGTATCACCACCACCATCGTCACCATCGCCATCGCCATCACCATCACCATCATCATCACCATCACCATCATCATCATCATCATCATCATCATCACCATCGCCATCATCACCATGACCATCACCATCATCATCACCATCACCATTATCATCATCATCATCATCATCATCATCACCATCACCATTATCATCATCATCATCACCATCACCATCATCATCATCATCATCATCATCATCGTCACCGTCACCATCACCATCATCATCATAACCATCATCATCACCATCATTTTCATCATCACCATCACCATCACCATCACCATCACCATCACCATCATTATCATCATCACCATCATCATCATAACCATAATCATCATCACCATCATTATCATTATCTTCACCATCATCTTCACCATCACCATCACCATCATCATCATCATCATCATCATCATCATCATCATCATCATCATCATCATCATCATCATCCTTGTTTTCTTTTTGGTCATAAAAGTCCATTCAGCCATTTACAAACAACTCGTCAACTCGTCAACTGTAGCTGCTATCCACTTACAGCAGCCCTTTGGTGGTTTCTCCAAATAGGGGCACCCCTAAATCATCAACCATGTTTAATGATAAACCAACCATAATTTGGGGTACCCCTATGACTTGAGAAACGGTAGCCACGGCATGGGGATGGCTCGTCTCGTTGTCTCATCGCTGAGGATCATTTGCGGCTTCTCGGAGGGACAGATGCAGATCTGGAACGCCTTCTCCTTATCCCTGGCAGGGCATCCCAGTCGTATCCTTCTCGGTGCTTCAGCTGCTGTGCTTCACCAGGTGGTGCAAGAGTTTTGGTCAGCGGCGTAAGTTGTTTGGGATACGTAGGGCCCGGAGAGATGAAACCAATTGGCAATCAACTGGGGGATACTCCCTATCAACTGGGGTTTAGCTTCATCCAGGGTTGGCATTATTGAAGTTTTCCTCCTGCAGCATCTCCACTTATGGCGAGGCCAACCATGTGTTGCTCCACCATTCCCTCCAGCGGTTCTGGTTACAGTTGACGACATGTCAAATGGCTGATCCCAGTTGGCCTGGAGGTACCAAGGCTTTAAGTAGGATCACAATGAATAGCATGGGTTAGAATGTGGGTCCTGAACAAGCGGGTGAACCGGTGAAACAAATGGTTTTCATATGGTAGTTTCTCAAAATCAGGGACCCAACAATGGTTGGTTTACTAGCAAAATTGTTAAGATTGGATGATTTGGGGGTACACCGATTTCGAGTACACCCCCATATATTTGTTTTAGTAAAGATTGGATCTTACAGTGACTTGAAAAAGGGCTATTCATGGTATTGCTCTGTTTCGTTTTATGTCCCTTACTGGTTCACCATTGTCAACCATTATCAACCACTGTCAACCATTCATAATCATCACTAATCATCCACTATCAGGCATTATTAATCACCATTAACCATTATAAAACATAATTCACCATCATGAATAGTTAACCATTAGTAAATATGATAAACCACGGTCAACTGTTCATGATGAACCATTAGTTAATTATCGCCATACTAAACCATTGGTTAGCATAAACCACCATTAACCATTAAAGCCCCCTGGTTCATTGACAAACCATGGTTCAATAACCATCATTCATTATGAACCACCACCATTCACCATCCTTACGCCATCATAAACCATCATGAACCACCATAAACCATCATGAATTAACCATCATCAAACCATCATCAACCATCATCAACCATCGCTAACCACCATTTTCACCACCGTGAAAACCATCATGAAGAATCACCATCCTATTCACCATCCTTACAGTAACCATCCTTCAAAGCACCAACGTTCGCGCCATGCGAATCAACCCCTCGGACCACCACGGTCCGCAGATCCGCCACCCCGGGCCGCGCCCAGGAGAAGACGCTGAACGCCCACGAGGCCACGGTGAGTTCCATCGCGGCGTCGCCGTCGCTGGCGCCCTACGATCCGCGGCTGGTGTCCTGTAGCAAGGCGCGGTCGGCGCCACGGCGGTGGGTCCCTGGGGTGGGTGGTTAGGTGATGGTTAGGATGGTTAGGATGGTTGATGGGTTTGATGATTGGATGGTTTTAGATGATTGGATGTTTGATTGGATGGTTGATTGGTTGGTTGGTTGATTGGTTGGTTTAAAGTAGGAATATGAAAATAAGAGTAAGATGTAAGAGCCAATGATGGTAGCCAATAAGCGCTAAGAACAGGGAGCCGCAGCTGGTGGTTGGTTGGTGGGATAGTTGTTGCGACGGACTCCCAAGGAGGGTTTTTGGAGGCTTGCTCTTGGGTCGTCTGAACCATTTCAGTGGATCGCCTTGTGAGTGGGTGGGGATGACGATTCTGATTTCATGCAAATTGGTCCGCGGCATATCCAAGTTGCCAATGCAATGCTTGATGAATCCTTACTCAAGTTAAGTAGGAATGTTTGCCGCAGTGTTTGTTTAAACATTTCTTGATACTGTTGGTAGGCTATGGCACTGATCGTACTTAGCAGCCGGCTATTGCTATTCCACTCACCCAGCTATTTTGGATGAAGAATACGCTTGCCCCAAAGGCTGACTTGGTAACACCCAGTCAATGTGAGCAGCTTTTGGAGACCAGGCATTGTCAATTACGTGTTTTAAGATATTTTTTTGTATTCATGATGTTGTCAGATAATATATGCTGCCGCACGCTGCTCCGGGGGGTAATTCATGGCGGTGTAGGTGGCGCCCGAGACTATTGGGCAAAGCTTCACCAGTAGCAATGGCACGAAAAGCAGGAAATCCCTTCACCAAATCATATGGATGAATGGCACGGATTCATGAATTTGCATTGGCTGGGGTTGTCCATAAGGAGCCCGAGACTATCCCATGGCGAGCCATTCAGAAGCTGTTTCAGTGTCTGTTTGGGACTCCGTGGCTTCAAAGTTGAGGTGAGAACCCGCCTTATTCTTACAATTCCTTCTACATCTATGACGGTCGTATAGCTATTGCTTTATTTGTCTATCTCCCATCCATCTATCTACTCATCTATGTGTTTGTCCATCAATCCGCCTGTCCACCTTCGTACAGCCGTAGTTTATTGAACGTCGGAGTTGGACCGACGTGACGCCGAAGAATCTGCGGGGTCATCCGCATCCGCCAGGACCAGTGTATTCGAGTGTGGCATGTGAATACCTGGCTGTTGGAGCAGCATGTGCACGAACTGCCTGGGAACTCAGTTCGGATTGACCAAGGCCGGCGCAAGTTGGCTTGGCTATGGTTTGGTCTTGGAACCTTTTGATTTTTTTCAACCAGGTGATCTATACTGATGCAGCACATGCACATACATAATGTAAATAGATGGATGAACTGAAACATCCCTTCCACATTCTTTTTTGGCCATTGTTGACTAATAGCTGGCCATTGTTGGCTATTGTTCTCTAAATAATAGGAACACATGTTTTAGATAAATACATGTGTACATGAATTGTCCCCTCTTGTCAGCCATGTATATTGTTCCCTGTGTAAGTATTTATATATATATATACATATACACCTGTCGTTCCCATATCTACCTACCTACCTACTTACCTATCTATCCATCTATCCATCTATCTATCTACCTAGCTAGCTACCTAGCTAGCCATCCATCCATCCACCCACCCACCTACTCTATCTATCTTCATGTGAGGCGCTGCGACCGTGCGGGCTTGAGATGTTGCGCCTTTTCGGCCAACGGAAACTGGTGCGGAGACTTGAGACCCCACACCTTTTCCGGAGGTTTACGGGTGCTGCAAAAAAATTAGAAAGCAGGGGAAACCGGTTAATATGTAATGATATGTATATATGTACATATTTATAGGTTGATGTGGATGATACGCTGATAAATCATGATTAAGAATGGTCGATGGTCAATGATGGTTCCTAACGCTTAGTAGTGCTTGAAAAGCTGGTTATAGTGGCTGATATGCTGGTTGATGAGGTGCTGGTAATGACCAGCAAGCCAAGTGACAAGCTGGTTGACCAGCAGGTCAATCATTCACTGCTGGTGGTTAGCAGTCATTCAACTCTGCAGCAGTCCTCAATGGCTGCCTCGATGGCTGGTCAACGGTTCGCCTGGGTGAAACGAGCAGCGAGCGATGTGGAGCACGATTTTTCTTTGGAAAAGGTATCCCAAACTGATGGTTATCCACATGGTGGTTTCTTAAAATGGAGGACCCAAAAACTGGTTGGTTTATTACTGAAAATGACTGCTAAAGGATGATTTGAGGGTACCCCTATTTTGAGAAACCACCACATCTATATCAGTTTCACCGGAAAACGGTCCATAATTGATGATTATCCACATCAAGCTCTCGGGTTCACTCACGGGAATGACCTGCCAGGCAAACCATTTGGCTCAGCTATCGGAAGTTGCCAAGTTCCGACATGATTTGCGGGTAAGTCGATATACGAGTAGGATTGGTGGCTCGTGTCGGGTATATGGTGGTTACTGTAATCATGGTGAGCAATGGTTAATTCAGTGGTTGATCATTGTTCATGACAATAGAAACGGATGACCAACTTTCACCCAAGAAGACCACGCTGTTCATTTTGGACCTGTTTGCCAGGGGTACATATGGTTTTGACCCATGCCCATTCTCTCATTGAAACTGCTTAGCTTTTGACTTTCAGAAGAAAAGCTGTGTCCACAAAAAAACATCAGTAAGGTAGTTTCGCAAGCAATGCCAATCCATGACGTAGTGCAACCATGGCTCCAATATCATGATGTGGGGAGGCACATGGGAGCAGTACTCATCTCTTGGTTTGGCACCTAAATTGCCACCACCCATGCCTTGATCGGGAACCACATCCGATATCAGGTTGGTATCAGTGGCTGCAGAGCTCACCATTTGGCGAGTCTTTGTCCATCCCAGGCGGCCTTTAAGCAGCGGCAGACCACCCAGTGGTGTGGAACTACCTGCAGCGAGTTGTGGTGGTTTCTCAAACCATGGGGAAGTCCAAAGTTGTTGATATTAGATGATTTGGGGGTACCCCTACTTTAAGAAAGACCCAAGTATTCAATCACCGTCCACTCATATCTCTACTCACCGTTGTTTGGGAAGTTGGCTTACCATTGTTTGATGATATTTGAGATCCTTGTTGCGAAGGATAGGTCTTTGGTGCGAAGCCCTGGTGCCCATGGTATTCGTGGGGTTGTCCATGTGGGAATCCACAACTCAGAGACCGCAACTCTACAGTTGCAATAGGAGACGTATACCCATGGATCTAAAGTCAACAGATGCAACCAATTGTTGCTTGTCTGGTTGATTGCGTTGGTTTCTTTGTTGTGGGTGGCGACTCTTTGTTCGTTTGGGTGGGTTCTTGTTGTGGACTGGCAAAGATTGTATTACTTGGTTCTTTGTTGTGAAGCTAGAAATAGATTAGAGTCCCCATGATGAATCCTCCTAGAGGATAGCCTAGAAATGATCCACCACGATGGAGTGATCGCACAGGCTGAAAAAGTTTGAATTACAGATGCATCAAAGACTGGAGGCGGGCGGGGGGGGGGGGTTGACCAAGCCGCAATGGAGTCGTTTGCAAGATCTTGGAGCCAAAAAATGACGTTCTCTCCTGATGTTTTGGCGTCTAGATCTGAATGGTGGCAACAAGTCTAAACATTCAGGCGTCTTGAGATGTCTTGCGTTTTGACTGTGGACATGAGCAACAACAAATATTACTTGAAGACAACTCATAGTTGATAAAACTGAGATGATTTAGAACACATACCTAATATTCATTTATGCACTAACAAAGCATGAATAACATTTCAAAGAAGTACTCTAAACATTCAAAAACGGGAATAAGACTGATAAGCAAGAACTAAAAACGACCAATTTATGTAATCAACATAAAGTAGACCAATGTAACCAACTGGAAAACTAAGAACTCATGTACCCAACAAAAACACTTCCAGCTTGCTCTGACTCAGGCAGTCTGCGGCAGCGAATCAATCCGCACGGCGACCTTTAGCCGCTGGGCAGTGCCGGCTCTTGGGTAGGGATAGGCTGGTGAGGTTGGAATTGCTGGTGTCATTTTTCAGGTGGTTTACAAAGCTGGTTCATTGATGATTCGGTACTGTCAATTATGGTTAGTCGCTTTTGAATTGATGATCATTGATGTATACTTGAGGATTTTCTGCTGATTTATTGATGCTTTATCACGTACAACATGGTTAAAGAATGGATAATCAGCCGGTAAATCATCGCTGATAAGCTGGTTAAGACTGATGATTCATAATAGTCAACAACAGTTGAACAGGTCTGATAGTGGTGGAACATGAAAACACTGGATTTTTGATGGTAACTGGTTTGAAAACTGAATTCCTAACCACAGAAAGGCACCATTTGGTCGAAAAGATCTGGTAAATAGTACATAGAAAAGAGGGATGCTTCTTGATATTGGATGATATTTGGGTACTAACCTTTCGAAATTCGTATGATAATGCCACAACCCGTGTGATGCGCTTGCCGTCAGCATGACACACCGGTTAGCAGTATCCATGGGCTCGGCTTGGATATGGAAGAGAAAATGAGGATATCAAAGGTCCAGATGGTTTAGCCACTAAAAACCGTCTCGGGGTTCTCTGTTAAAAGAAGCGTTGGAGCCCGGGGTCATGCTCAATGATCCGCATTCATTCACTAGTAGCTGTCAGGGCATTGCCGGTGCTTGGTGTACTACACTGAGCTCACCGTGGTTTTCGATACCTTTGAGATATTCAAAGACTATGAGCTGTATCCTTGTCGTTGGCTGGTGGGTTGGTATCAAGTCGAGCTTAAACTATCTGATACCCAACCCACCAACCAAATAAAGATACCCCACCACCATCAAGTTGATCCCATCACCAGCCATGTGTTCTCCCAACCAGGCAGCCAAGCGGATGTCATCGCTGTGGGCTCCCACGATGGCATCTTGGGTCTTTGGAGCAAGTGGGAGGCTCAGGGCGGGACAGCGGGATGGGACCACCAGGCTGACAGGGTGTTATCAGTGGTGATTGATGCAGGGCTCATAACCATTAATGATGGTGAATCATAGGAGATGATAAGCAACAAGAGTGATGAAGCAACTATCTAGCCGGTGGTTTCAACATTTTACGAAATACAAAACAAGGTTGGTTGGTTCACTTGCGCATCTTTTTCATGACGGGGTGGTTCACCCACCAACGAGAGACGACCACCCGGTTGATGAGAATTGTCTGCTTGGATTAGTAGGTGCCATGAGATCTTCACTCACTGATTCGTCGGACGTCTGACAGCATGAATGGGTTACAAAGCGCAAACACCTAGCGATGCTGAGCCCAGTGTAGCTGCAGTGGCAGTTGCTAGGTTCTCAGTAGCCCAAGTCAATCTGGCTGGTGAATGTAATGATTTTTGATGGTAGTGGCAACATGTAGTAAGACTTCAAACTTGTTACTTTGATGGTAGCAGTTTTTGTTGTGGTTGTGATCCTTTCCATGCTGTCAAGTCTCCGTGGTCCATCTTGTAACAGCAACCGCAGCCATTGCCAACCATTGACAAACGATCAACCAGCTAGCTATCAATCATGATCAGACCGTTGGCCAGCACTCAGCATTGTCAGCCATCTTGCATCCTTTTTTCAAGCAAGGCTCTACTAACCAATCATTGACGAGGATATATCAGCCTATGGTCCAGTAGCCATCATTCACCACTAGGAATGCTTTTGAACGATTATTGACCATTCGAAGCGATCAGCTATAAACTATCAGTCTCAACCATCATTTACCAGCACCCGTCATTGACCATCATCACTCAGCTTATAAAGCATCACCAGCCATCATCGCGACCAGTAGCCATGATAAAACCCATGCTTAAACCATCATTCACCCGCCAGGAGACCATCATTAGCCATCGGTTTCAGCATTATCAACCATTCCGAGCCATTCTTAAGCAGCATGACCACTTTGTTCATCATCAAACTTTAGGGTTGATGATGGTTACAGCAGCCTAAGCAATGGTTAGCAGCCGTCATTCAGCTTTCCAACGGTTTTCAAATCAGCAGTTGATCATGGCCATACTGATGGTCATTTCATCATAGTCATTTGTTGCCTTTTAATCAATGATCATTACCAATGTAACGGCCATAAAACTGATGATCATTTTAGTTATTATGACCATGCAACTCTATGTAATTTATTGATAATCTATATGATAATGAATCTTACTGATGATTTAAGTCTCTGAAATAATCAGTTCATGATCATTGCCCATTTTGTTCGTCAATCAGCGGCCTTTCCATCGGCATCAACATCGATTGTCAGCCATGATTCGCCATGGTTGAAGCAAACCGGTGGCTTGTTGTTTCATTGATGATTCTTAGTTCATCCATTACTATATTTGTTAGTTGATTGATCCAATTAATGCATCTTTGTTTCTTAGTTGACACCCAATTCAGTGTTGATCCATTATCATATCTAAGATTAGTAGCTACCGATGGTTGATCGTTGATCTGTTGACCTTAATTATCGGATGAATCGTCAACCATGACAATTTGCCACCATCATGAACTATCATTATTATAAGCTGATGACTATTACATATCATATGAAGCCATTCTAATCAACCATTCCGAACCATTCTACATCCCTATTAATGATCCAAACCCACGACCGAGCAATCATTTCTGATTTTTTACCGTCACTATGCGCATTATGAGTCATCATTCTTGATTGTTATAGAATTATAGCCATAATCAACCATCAATCAACCAGCCACAGATAAGAACCATCATCGAAGACTATTCTGTACCACCACCAACCAACAAACCAAGCGTCATTCGCCATCATCAAGAGTCATTATCCACAATTATCATGGACTTATGATTGACGACAATGATCATTTACCATCATTAACAATCATTCAAACCATCAATTGACCATTAATGAACTACCCATGAATTTACCAAGAATTGATCATGTAACCATCATTCTAACCATCATTCCAACCATCATTAGTGGAGCACCATCATCCACCATGAATTATCATTACGGGTCACTAATCATCACTATATAACCATCATCAACCACCAGCAACCACCATTCTAATCACCATAAGCCACTATTCCAACCAAATAGCCATCATTCTATCAAAAAATTCACCCATCAACCACCATTCTAACCATTACTAACCATCTCACTAACCACCATCAACCACCATCATCCTACCTATCAATTCAATCCACCACCATCAATCAGCATTAACAGCCAACCATTCTACAGTAACCACCATTCGAACCAGCTATCCATCATTCTAACCATCACCAACCACCACTATATCAACCACCAGCACTACATCTAACCATTCTAACCACCATTCGAACCACCAGCCATCATCAACCATCGAACCATCATTCTAAGCATCCATCGAGGCATCATCATCAACCACCATCAATCACCATCAATCACCATCAATCACCATCCAACCATTCTAACCACCACCCACCATTCTAACCACCATCCACCACCATTCTAACCACCATAACCACCCACCAGCCACCATAACCACCAGCCACCAAGCGCCCCCCGGGGCCTCGGGGCCTGCCGCCAACGGCCCCCGAGCAGCTGCCCGCCGCGGCGGAGGCCTTGCGCCGCACAGGAAATGCGCGCGGCTCGGGAGATGGCGCAGATGGGTCGTGGGGACGGTGGAGTTGGAGATGGCCAATGTGGTTTTGTTCAGATTAGATTTAGATGATATATTTATATATATATCTATATATATATGAAGGTCTCGGCTCTGCCGACACATCGCCAGTGGCCCCGGCGTGTGTCTGGTCAGGGTCTTGAACTTAGCGGGGGGCTTGAGCCATAACCCGCGGGCATCCTCGCTCTCGAGCCTGGTGCCTTCCAATTCGTTGATGAACTTCGGCTTCATCCTTGTGTTCATCCTGGTTGTCCTCCTGAACTTCGAGGATTACTCCTGCTCAAAGGAGAGCGGATCGCCGGCGGCGGGCAGCTGCTCGGCGCCAACTCTACCTTGCCCGGAAGGGCCATATCTTGCTCCCAGAGAGCAAACTCAGGCACCTCATAGAGACTCTTCGGAGTCACCACTCCAAGGACCCGGCCTTTCTTCACAGACTCAGCACCATGGACCACTACTCAACGTCATGGCGATGCAAGTACTGTGGTCGCACGAATCCCGAATCGGGATACTTTTGTGGTGGATGTGGAGCACCATGGCAAAGTGCGGTGGACAAGAAGTTCTACCAACCTCGTGCGAAGACGCCGGATTGGAAGCAATGGAGGCAACATCATGGACATTCACAAGGTCAATGGAATCAGCAGCAATGGGTGCAACAACCGCGGCCGAAGACCACGGATGCATCCCCCAAGCCAAAGAAACAGCCGAAGAGCAAAGACAAAGACAAAGAGAAAAACAAAGACAAGGACAAGAAAACGAAAGCACTGGAGGGGAAGACCAAAGAGCCAGCGTGGAAAGCACCGGAGACACCAGGCAGCTCATCGAATGCACAGCCGCCTCCGTCTGCCAACGCATCGGCTGCAGAACTCCAGTTGAAATCACTTGCCTTGGCTCTCTCGAAGTCAGAACTTCCTCTGACAGACGAGATCAAGGGTCTCATGGCAGACATCCACAAGCAGTCAGCACAAGATGCTACCAAAGCACTGCATTCTGCAGTGTCGAAATTGGGGAATGCCAGATCCCACTTGCATTCCATCAAAGACTCGCGCAGGACTCTGCACACAGCATGGCATTCGTATGTCACAGCTGCTGTAGAGCGATGGGAACAAAATTTGAAGGACTTCCAAGAGCAAGACATGGAATTGAAAGATCAAACGAAGAGTGCGATGGAAACCTTTCACCAGGCAAAACATACCCTGGAGATTGCCAAGGAGTTGGCGTTGAAGGAGAATCCATCTTTGAACTCGACCATCGAAGTGTCGGACGACGAGATGGAGGCCGACCTTGGCACACCAGCAGTGGAACACATTCAAAGTGTGCTGGACTCGTTGCGCTCAGTGAAGACCAAAGCGGAGGAGATCATGCAGGCAGACATGAGAGCAAACAAGCAATTGAAGACACCCTTCGGACCAGTCGCAGTCAACTCAGCAGAAGAGTCCAAAGAAACACCAGGAGTTCCTGGAAATGCGGCTGCTTTCTCCTCTATGCCTTCCACCACACCTTTCGGTGGGCCCGGACAATAGACAGCAATGTTATTGAGCCAGCCGGGCGATGGTTTGACCACCCGTGTGACAGGTGGTGCTCACAACCGTCTACAGAGGGGAGCTTTCTCGACATTTGGCGTGCTATCCAAGATGCTGATGAACTCATGCGGGAAGTGCATCCATTTGATGATGCACATCATGTAGTTCTTGCCTCGCAAAGGGAAGCCCCATGTCCTGAACTATGTGTACCAGGTCCATCTTGTCTTCGCGGCGATCACTGTAGAGCACATGGTGAACATCCTTCTCGGCTACGATTCTCAGCAGATGTTGAACTCTTCATTGGGGAAGAACACAACCTGCGGATGTTTCGTACCTTGTGCCCACATGATGCGCTTTCCACATGGGATGGGAAACCCTGGTCAATTGAATCGTCCGAGTGCCCTCACTTTGAGGAGTCACAGGACCACGAAGAGGTCAGTCTACTTGCACATGTACCACATGCACATCTTCCTCGTGGACATGCTGATTTGGCTAGACCACCAGACCCACCTCATGAACAACCAGGGCCTGCTCCAGTCGATCCAGAAGACCGTTACTCACCACACTTGGAACGAGACCCAGGTGCAGGAATTGCTGACGAAGCAAGAGAAGTGGATGAACTTGAAACAATGGACCCTCCGAGTAGTCCGTCATCAGAACCTAGTGACACTCATCACAGATCATGGCAAAGTGTTCAAGTCCTTCGCACTGATTGTCCCCCTCGTGATTTTCGCATCAGATGGGACGATTATGAAATCATGCTTCGAGACCTTAGCGCGCAATTGAGAATTCCTTGGCGCAGCATCATGACCGTATATGAAGTCTCTCAGGGACCTCAAGACCTAGCAGAGTCGGACATCACACCTATCATCATCCGACGTACACATGATCTTGTACCAGGTGATCCATTGCAGATGGTCATGTTCGACATTGAATTTCATAACATCTGGCCCGCGGCCACGTTTGAGCTCGTCAGATGTGTCAAGATCTGTGCTGCCTCGCTCACCAGACAAGGTGTCATTGACATTTTGGGCCTACAGCCTTATTGTCATGTCACCAGGAATCGATGTCTCCTTTGGTTGAATCAGAAGCTGGTCCCGGCACAGCATGGTCACTCCCTTGCATTGAAGCATGGTGACTACGTTCGTGTTGCAGTTCCGCCATGGAAAGACTCAGCAACTGGCAGCTGTGACATCACCACAAGACACCTGGCAGCCATGGCTCAATTCGGAGTGCCACCCAGTCATTTCAGACGTCATTGGCAGCGGTATGACGACACGGAATTTCTCGATCACACTCCAGTGAAGCGCACCCGTATCGAAGAGACCAAGTATGTGCCACCGCTCATCTACGATGATGCAGATGCATCTGATGACCATGGCAGTCTCATGCAGGTCCTCTATGAATACCGTGCGCCTGAATGTGGACTGGACATTGACAGGAACTTGACTGTCCCAGAGTCACATGCGTTTCTGACTTCATTGCAGCTCTAAGGGGCACTGAGGATCGAGATGATGCTCTACATGACATCGCTGCACTATGGAGACTTCTGGCAGTTGCACGAGCTGATGAACAATCACGAACTGTAACCTTCATGTCCTATTATCTCAGTGGTCAACAGATTCCGAAATGTGATCAACCTCGAGCGATCACCTTTCCAGAGGACCAATCTACATGGACACACCTCATTCAGGATGCCTGGCGTGACTTATTTGATATGCAGGTTGACTTTACCATCTTTGTGGTATCGCCTGAACCACCTCACAACGATGACGAAGAGGTGCAAGGCCACATTATTGTGCTTCAGCACCCGGTCGCAGACTTTCGGTGTGTTCAGATTTCATCCAGAATTGCAGCTGACAGATGGCATCATTCTGCAGTCCTTGCCAGACCCAACCTGAACAGGTTTGCTGTCATCATTCTAGCGAACTTGGGCCCACTGTGCTTTCGTGAAACCATTCACTATCATTGCACAGTGTTCATTGGCGACCACGGTGTTTTGGACAGTGCTACGAATCGACAAGTCCATGATGGTGAAGCTTTCCGGGTCATGGCTGTTGATCAGGACCAACCTGGAGCTCTCGCAATGGTTCACAGCATCAGCTCAGTGTCTGAACCCATGATCAGCCAAGCACTCCGCATGGCTAGACAGACTTTTGCAGATGAATACCGACACGATGAGCCAGTTCCTGTCAAGACTTGGTATCTGCATCATGGAAGACGACTACGATGTGACAACTACCGTATAGTCCTGCTCAGTGCAATTGCCTCTGAGTGGCTCACTGAAGTTGCCACCGTTTGGGCTGACAGCATTGACCACCTCATCCCAATCGAAGCCTTCCATGTACATCCACATCCCCATGAGGACGATGAAGCCCCTAGAGCAGCCCACATCCTGTTGGTTCAAGGTCGAGACCAAGGTGATCCTCGAAGTGACTTCATTCTTTCTTGGAGACAGATGTGGATGACCAACATGATTGCTGTAGCAGGACTGCCTCGAATCAATGCTGGCATGCTAATGTGGTATGCTGGACTTTCTGATATTTGCGGACCTGGACCCTCAGACCATGAATGCACCTTTTGGCATGGTGACCGCCAGCTTGAACCGGACATCGACTATATGCCACAACCAGGTCATTCGTTTTTCATTCGTGCATGGCCCAGACGAACTGACTCAGCAGATGATTCTGTGGCGCAGGCTCCCGTCCTTCTGCAGTTAGAGGCCCTCTTGCACCCAATCAAGGTCCCTGTCAGATTGGTCAATGCTGGTGATCATCACCACCTACCAGACATCATCGAGGTTGACAAGCCGGGCACTTCTCAAGATGTTGCTAATGAGTTGGTGCATTGGGGACACGATTGCCCGGTCGTTCAATTTGGACAGCTTGATCTTTTTGCTTGTCTTCCCAAGGGGCATGTTGCTGACGGCTTATTCCACTACATGTTCTACCCTATGGTTGATCTGAACTGTGATCACGTTTCCCTTCACTCATGGCATTGTCGTCTACAGGAACGGGAACTGATGTCGCACCTGCATGCCTTGGGATTCCTTCGAGCTGTCATCATGGAACAGATTGAGCTTCCTGACAATTGGATTAAGATTGGCTTCCACGACAACAAGCCTACTTTGGAACAAACAGTAAAGGACCCGCATGACCATCAGTGGCCACTGCCCCAACATCGTGGATCTCGACAACAGTTATGTCCACATTTTGTTGAACATGCACATCCAGGTCCAGTTCAAATTACTCTGGGACCAGCAGCTCCTGAACTGCGAGAACTTCCAGAATCTGGTCAGGTTGCTTTGTGTCAACATTGGCAACATTTGGATCTTCCAGAAGTCACCAAGGAGGCTTTGGCCAGGACAGACCCAGTGGCGGATGACTTTGACCGGTACATCATCTACACAGACGGTTCCTCGTACTGTTCACAACGTCATTTGCCATGTGAGCGTGCTGAAGAAACTTTTGGGGCTGACACCTGGGCCTTCTTAGTCCTTGGTGAACGTTATAACCCTGGACCTGGCCAACAATCCTTGGTCTTTCTGGGATGGACCAGTCAACCCATCATCTACCAGGCTGATTCGCAAGCTTTTTTGGGTACAGCAGCACTGGGTGCAGATCATGCAGAACGAGAAGGTCTTTCATGGGCTGCGATTTGGAGACTGGGACAAGATGACCAACGAGATACTGTCTTCCGAACAGATTCACTGGTCACCAAAGGTCAGGCAGACGGCAGCACTGGAGCCAGCCATATGGGTGAGCCTTTCTATGTCCTGAGAGGTCTTTTTCAGACATTGGAGGCAGCACTGCCCCATGGAGCTGTCCTGATTGACCACATTCATGGACATCAAGGAGAACCGTGGAATGAATTTGTAGATGTTGCTGCCAAATATGAGCACCGCTGGCCACAATATCTACCACGACAGCAGCTAGATATGAGGAAGTGGCGACCACAACTACCACATCTATGGATGCGATTTGCATCAGACGCTGGCCTACCTGCTTTTGACGGTCGCACTTTTGATGCCCATGCACCTGACATGCCACCACCTCTGGCCCCCGCAGCTGAAGTCAACACGTCATCGGAAGTTTGGACGAAGATTCACCTCACACCCAGCTGGGCCACATTGAATGTTCAATCCCTATACGGAGACCAACATGGACATGGGGGCAAGCTCCAATATCTGAGAGAGCAATTCCAGGCACATGGATTGCTTTTCCTGGGGTTGCAGGAAACCAGGACCTCCGGCACGTTGACCACCTCTGACGACGTCCTCCGTATTGCCACTCCCAGTGTGAAAGGGCTCTATGGTGTGGAGTTGTGGGTCAACCTGAAGGTCCCGTATGCCTACTGCAATGACCAGCCTGTGTACCCTCAGAAGTCAGAATTCGTCTGTGTATCACAAGATGAGAGGCATCTTTTAGTCCGTTGGGTCTCTGACTACTACCAAGCTTGGATTCTAGTGGGACATGCACCTCATTGTGGAGCTGAAGAGTCCGTCAGGGAAGCATGGTGGGATCGAATCACGGAGACTCTTGGAAGTAGAGCAGCAGGTGATGACCTCTATGTTCTCATTGATGCCAACGCCAAGACAGGGCATGCAGATGATTATCACATCTATGACAGGGACGATGAGGAGAACAACAACACACCATTGTTCCGGAAATTTCTCCAACATCATGAACTTTGTGTACCTGCTACAGGAGCACTGCGCAGAGGTCACTCTGCCACATGGTTCAGTCCAGATGGCCGCACCCAGAATCGCATTGACTACGTAGCTATCCCATGTCGGCACAATCTGCATTGTACGTGGTCACAGACCTTGGAAGACTTTGACACTGGCGGCAGTCTTTCTGACCACGTAGGTGTTGGACTACAATTGTGCTTCGATCTATGGTCACCCACTTCCAGACGTCCATCCAAGATCCCCTCCTATGACAGAACTCGCATTCTGAATTATTTCTCGAACCATGAGCTGGAGCCACCACATATCTTGCCATGGCATTGTGACATTGAGACGCAAAATCGCATTCTGGAGGAACACATTCATGGCCAGTTGCGTCAGCATTGCAAACCAGGGCGGATGTCCCCCAAGAAATCGTTCATTGATGCCAACATCTGGGCTCTCCGCCGAGACAAGCTGACGTTGCAGAAATCACTACGTGGACTGCGACGAAGACTTGACCTTGAATGTTTGCAGAGCCTCTGCTCTTTATGGAGGATCGCAGCCCAACGGTCACGTCAGGAACGTGGACTACCTTGTCGGCAAGTCCCTTCTTTTGATGTTGCCTTGTCCTTCAACTATGCCAGCACCCTACATTGCTATGCTTGGAGCAAGGGTTTGCGGTTACATCGTGTCTGTCGTGATCTTCGTGGACGCCTTCGACGAGCCCGCTTAGGTGCCATCAGACAGTCCCTTGACTCCCTGGACCATGGATGTTCTGCGGCGGACATCTTGAAGGAGATCAAAACCTTTGTTGGCCCTACAAACCCCAAGAAGGTGAAATCGGCCAGTTCCATCCACATTGTGGACAATGATGGCATCCCCTACCAAAGCCCTGAAGCATTGGCACGAGGTTGGACCGATTTCTTTGCAGAAATGGAAGGTGGCACCAGAGTCACTCCAGAAGAACAACGAGAATTGTGGCTCACAGGTCTGCGAGACCATCGATGTTTGACACCAGAATCCTGGTCCATCCATGACCTCCCCAAGCTGACGGACATGGAAACTGCGCTCCGTAGAGTGCAGAAGGGCAAATCGATAGGACCTGACGGAGTACCGCCTGAAATCTGCCGCAGCGCAGCATCTCGCATTGCTCCAGCCCTACATGCTCAGATGCTCAAACTGCTCCTTCACGGACAGGAGCCATTGGCTCACAAGGGAGGGAAGCTCATAGCAGCACACAAGGGCAAGGGGCCGAAGCATCGTAGAGAGGCACACAGGTCTTTGCTCATCTCGTCCCACCCTGGCAAATGCATCCACAGGGTGCTTCGACAATACCAGGCGGACTACTACGAGACATACATGCAATCACAGCAGATCGGGGGTCGCCGCCGTATTCCGGTTGGAATAGCTCTGCACCATGCTAGAGCTTATGTTCGCTGGCATCTTCGCCAACGTGACTCGGTTGGCCTCTTGTTTCTTGATTTGCAAGAAGCATTTTACAGGATTCTGAGGCCGTTATCCATCGGGGGCAAGATCTCAGACATTGCTCTTGCCAAACTATTTGAAAGGCTCCGCATGCCACCCTCGGCCATGCATGAACTTATGGCCCTCCTTCGAGAACCACATGCACTTGACAGAGCGAATTTGCCTGCCCACCTCCAACGTGCATTCCGAGCACTTCACTGTGACACCTGGTTTAAGTACGCTGAATGTGATCAGACGGTGCGCACAGAGCTTGGAACCAGACCTGGTGATTCTTTTGCAGACATTGTGTTTGGTTACGTTTGGGGTCGTCTCTTGCATTCGTACCAGCAAATCCTTGTGGAGGAGGAGTTGATTTCCTACATACCTGGTGGTGAGCCAGGTCTTGGTGGAGCAGATGATTGGACTCAGGCTCGGCCATTTGTAGGACCTACCTGGATGGATGATCTTTGTGTTTGCCTATGTGCACCGACGGCCGACCAGTTAGAGCAGAAAACCGCCAGAGCCACCAGTCATCTTTTGGATCTTTGCTATGCACATGGCATGAGTCCAAATTTGTCCCGCAGCAAAACGGAGATACTCCTGGCCATCCAAGGACGTGGTTCCAGAGCTCTTCGCACCAAATACCACGGTCCGCAACAGAACCACCAGCTTGTTGCCGTGGGTGAACATGGCTGCTACGCCATCAATGTGGTTGGGGAATACCTTCACCTTGGGGGCCTCATCACGCACAAAAAGGACAACCGGAAGGAAGCTCGTAGGCGACTAGCAATAGCACACCAAGCGTTCAATCAGCACAGAAAGCTGTTGTACAACAACAAACAACTGTCTTTGAAGCGCCGCTATGAAATGTTCCAGATGCTCATAGTTTCCAAACTCACATATGGAATGGAGACCTGGACCTTGGATGATCAGCGCACGAAGGCCTATGTGCACTCTGCGGTCATCAAGTTATATCGCAGACTGCTCGGACTTCCTCATGATGCTCACATGGCAGACGACGATGTGGTTGCTGCCCTTGAAGCACCCACCCCGACTGAAGTGCTGCGGAGGGCCAGGTTGAGATATGTTGGGTCGCTTTACCGTTGTGGTGATGCAGCTCAATGGCATCTCTTGCGTCAAGATGTTGATTGGATCCAGCTGGTCAGCAGTGACATGCGATGGATGTGGCATCAACTCGGTGAAAACAGTGTGCTGCCAGACCCGGATGTTGATCTCACTGCATGGGAGCAACTTTGGTGGCACTCACCTGGTCATTGGAAACGACTAGTTAATCGAGCTGTTCTCCATGCGATCCTCCAGAGGAAGAATGCACTCGTGGTCAAGCAGATGCATGTCAGCGTGCTGGGGGAGCTTCAGCGAGTGGGCATTGTTGAGACTGTCCCTGCACCTTCTGTTCCTCATCAACCAGATGTTTTTGGCTGTATTGGATGTGGTGTGCGTTGTCGCAACAAAGCTGGAGAACGGGCACATATGTTCAGAGTCCATGGACATCGAGCAGAGGTTTGCAGGTTGTTCAACACCACACATTGTCCCTCATGCTTGAAAGAGTTCCATACCTTTGGCAAGATGAAGGCGCATCTACTATACTCCACCCACTGCAGTGATGACCTTCGTGGGCGACGCATGTTTGTCACTCCTGCGCCGGGCATTGGCTCCAGTGCTCATCGAGCACAAGAAGCTGCGCATGATGGACTACTTCCTGTTCAACAAGCTAGTGGCCCGAGACTTCCACCTGGCCCTGCCAGAGTACAACTGGACTATGACCCGGAACTTCGAGACCGTTTCTTGACGATTCTTCTGGATCATGCTGACCTGGAGGACCCTAGAGATCTTCAACCAGTTTGCATTGCAGGACTACGTGGTTTTGCTGCGGCTTGGACAAGTTTTACTTCGACCCTGCGTGGTACTCCTTCGACGCTGTCCACGGAGGACTATGACATGGTGAACCTTGTGGAGTTGGATCTGCGCAACCTTGTTGAAGTGCTGTGTGACCCTCTGCATTGGTTTCCTGATACTGCGCCTCTTGACCCAGAACCTCTTCACCAACAGCCCTTATGGCGATTAGAGGAGCTTGCTTCACAAGCGGCCCGGTCCACATGGTGTCCTCCTTTGCGACCACCTCTGGGACTTGATCGCTTCATTTTGCATGCGTTTTCTGGCCGTCGTCGTCGTGGAGATGTTCAATGGTTTATTGAGAGGTTGACTCTACCTCATGGATGCCGAGTTCACATGGTTTCGATGGATATTATCATCAACAAAGAGTGGGGTGACGCTACCTCCTCTCAGACCAAGGACTTTTGGTTTGCTGCTTTGCGTACCAGACAAGTGGTAGGTGTTTTGGCAGGTCCTCCTTGTAACACCTTTTCAAAGGCTCGTGAGCATGTTCTTGGCCCTGGCGCACGAGCTCCTCGCGTGGTTCGCGCAGCAGAAGCTCCATGGGGGAAGGAGATTCTTCGTATTGGTGAGCTGATGGCTGTCCTCACCGGGAACCAGCTGTTGGCCTTTGCATTGGAAGCATTGACCCTGGCAGCCCTGTCAGGGACATGTGGTATGCTAGGGCATCCGGAAATGCCGGAACAAGAGACCTCTGTTTCGATCTGGCGTTTGCCAGTCGTTGTGGCCTTGCAGGAACTGATTGGGGTCGAGACCATCGGCCTATGCCAGGGGCTCTTCGGAGCCAGCTCTGCCAAGCCCACCAGACTGATGCTGGTGAACCTGCCTAGCATGACCAGACACCTGCACCGATGGCGCCTTACAGATTCTCTTCCTTGGTCAGTGAGTATCGGTCGTGATCAATCCACAGGAGCTTTTAAAACTGCTCCTCTGAAGGAGTACCCTCCAAGCTTTTGCGCAGCCATTGCGGCTGCTTTTTGCGATAGCTTGGCTGAATTTTCTCTGGGTCCACAATCACTGGATCCTGACCTCAAGGCCCGGTGCCTCAACATGGTCTCTGTGGACTATGGGGACTACATAGGGCCTGACTTTGCTGGCTAGTACAGTTGTCACGGACAGAGCCGGCTTGAATTCATCTGCCCAGCCGCGTCTACATAGACTCAGTATGCTGTATGGAAAAAAAATATATATGTATATATATATATATATATGTATATATGTATATGTATATATATGTATGGTTGATTCAGGTGATGTGATTTATGTTCATTTGGATGATTTATATATAGATATGGTAATCGATTTAGGTGATTGACGTTGATTTAGATGATATATTGTAGTTGATGTATACGGTTTATATAGTTTATATGATCAACATGTGGTTGTTTTATATTTTTGATTGATGTTCATTTAGATGATTCATGTTGTTGATTGCGTTCATTTAGATTATTTATGGTTGATGCATGTGGTTGATCAACATGTGGTTGATCAATATGTGGTTGATAGATGCGTGGTTGGTGTGACGCACACGTGTTGGGTATGTGGCTGGTTTATATGGTGGATTGATATAGTGATATTAAACATGGTTCATGGCGGTTGATTCGAGATGCTTTCAGTACAGGAGAGTGATTCATTAAGGGATACATCCTTCGGTAATCAGCTATATAGCTGGCTGCAAAAAAGCCATTCGCACAAGAAGGACTATCCAGCCAGCCATCTTAGATTACCGGAGTGCAGAGTGCAAGAGACTGTGCATCTATATGCTTGATATGTGGTTGATTGAATGTGGTGATATGTGTTTGATATATTAAATAGGATTGATATGCGGACCGTATCTTGCACACTCTCACATATGACATATGATGTATGTATGATGTTATGTGCATGCAAGTATGTGCGATCATCGGTTGAGAACAACACCTCATACTGCTGGATGGTAGGGGACAGAAAGAGGTGTATGACCACTGTATTGGGTATATAGGTATTTCGTCATGCTAGGCTTAGCAAGGAGAGTGAGCAGTGTATTGGTGTTGTTTCCCGTGAAGCATCAAACCATCACCATCATCGTGATTATCAGTTGCTATTGATATCGCCATTTACGACCACCATGACCATGGATAGTTTACTATCATCTACTACCTTTTTCAATCGTTTTCATTCGCCAAGCAGTGGGTCGATGTCGCATCACCTGAAGCCATTGGGAGGTGCCAGAAGGTCGCATTAAACCAAGGACCAAATTATCAAAGCATACAGCCACATGCATTTATGCTTATAAATAGATCAGGATGTATATCTATTTACATGTTTTGTTCAATGCATGTGTGATCTAGATCTGTCATGAGGGCAGGGGTAAGCTTGGTTTGGTCGGTTTACTGGTGCCGGTGTTGAGACTTTTATCTATATGCCCATATGATTATTTAAAAAATCTAAAAAACCATAGGGGTAAATGAATAGTTCTGAGCATGTTTACGTGCATAGACACCTTTCCTTCAGCAGATTTCGTCAGGAACTCCCAAAGGATCCGAGAGCACTGCGACGATGGCGTCGCTCGGCGAAGTGGTGCCAAGGCCCCTGGTTGGCTCCGGACCCTGGTGGTGAACGCACGTTCGCACGCACGTTTTTTGGCGTGGCATCAAGGTTTTTTGTACGTGATATACAGCCTGTGCAACGTTTCGTAGCCATTGGTTGGGTGGGGGTTGGGGTTGGGGTGGGCCGTCAACGTTCGTTGTGACGCAGCGTGCGCGTGAATTTCCCTTCGGGGATGTCTGTAGGCATCCCGACCTTCACAGCACGCTCTGGTCATGTGGGCGTGGGCCATGTGCACTTGATTTTGTACTGCTGTAGAGCGTGTCCGGAGCCACCATGGGCTACGCGTTCACCAGGGTCCGGAGCGTGGGTGGTTGACTACAGTTGGTAAATTGACCATGGAACGATGGGTAGGTCCATGGTCAATGATCAGTGATGGTTGGGTCAAGGGTTGAGGATCAATGGTTGATGAGGCTTAGAATGATGGTTCGTATCATGGTAAGAATGATGCTTAGACTGATGGATAAAGAAGGTTAGAACAATAGTCCGGCTGATGGTTTAAATATGTTAGAATGATGCTTCACAACCAACAATACAGATTATTAATGTTGGCTAATTAGAGAGATTGGTTCTTTGGTCTAGTATCATGATGATTATGTTTCATGGTTATAATTTATAAGTGAGAATTGGTTAATTATAGTTTGTTGCTCATAAGGGTTGTTCCTTAATCAGGCCAACTGCGAGTAAGCTACAGTCGATCCTGACTGGTAAGGGATTACTTTGGGTTGCTCCATAAGGACGTGTGATGGCATGTTTTTACGTCTCAAGCTTCCTTGATTAATATCCTTGAGTAATCAGTTATTCGTAACAAGCTGGATTGATTGGCTTAGACTAATAGGTTGATTCCCAAGCTTAACTTGGCTTAGGAACCCCAGGGATAGAAAGCAACAAGCTGAGTTGCTGCTTCGCTGTGCCATCTTTGGAGTGCATGGCCGAGCACCTCTCCAGGGGTGTTGTGGTTTTGAGCGGGAGCAATGCGTGACAGTTTGCTTGGCTGTGAAACACCACCTGGTGGTTTCTCAAAATAGGGGTACCCAAAAAATGGTTGGTTTACTTCTGATAATGATTATTAATGGATGATTTGGGGGGTCCCCTATTTTGAGAAACAACCACCTGACTAAGCATCATGTTTTAGGATCACATGATCACACCGAAGGATAACAATGTTTGATGAGTGATGACTAAGATTTACCATGATTTACTGAGCCTGTTTCAGCTGGTCCTATCCACGCCCTTGGTGATCCTACTGTAAATTTCAGGTTTCCTTCATGTTCTGTGTTCCACTTGCAGCATTTTTTGCAACGTCGGCCACTGGGCATCGCCTGGACTGGGTCACAGTTATTATCCTCTTATCATTTGTAAATCATAAGGCATCCAGAACCTGGGTACCCAAACTTGCTTCAGAAACTACCAGAATAGTCGTATTGTTTCTTATCGCCTACCATTATTTGCCATTCCTAACCCATTATAAGCCACCATTTTTTAGCTATGATGAATCATTTCTCACCAGTCATCACCTCGTGGATCCCGATCCCGGTACATCTCCACAACCTCACCAGTCAACCCTCAGGAAGTTTGCGCGACCTATGCAGAAAATCACCCCGCAGGTGCCTGGTGTTTAGCCATGGCGGTCACTGCCACACCTGTTGGTTGTCGGAGAGCTGTGTGTTGATGGGGTCGTTGCATTCTTCTGAAATGGCGGTTCGAAGAAAGGGAATATGCCGAAGAACTTATTGACATAAACTTGGTGAAATATTTGCCTCTGTGTATTTGCTTTAGATCACCATATCTGAATTCCTGGTGCTCTGAGGTATAAAGATGGTCAATGATGGTTCATGAAAACGATCAAGAGTGGACCGTTGATGGTCAATGGAGGTTAATGAACGTGGTCAGTAGTTGATAATTGATGGTTGATTGATAGCCTTTTGATGCTTTATTGATGGTAATTCGTTGCTCAACCGATTGTTAATTGATGGTTGGCAATTGATGGATAATTTGTGCTCAATTGCTGCCGAAGTGATAGTTTATTGATCGTGACATGATGCTGACGTGAGGCTCAATTGATGGATGATTTATGCTTAACTGACACTTAACTGATGCTAATTGATGGCTAAGTGATGGCTAATGGATGCTAATTGATGCTAATTGATGGCTAACTGATGGCTAATTGATGCGATTGATGGCTAATTGATGCCCAATTGATGCCTAATTGATGGCTAGTTGATGGTTCATTGATGCTTAGGTGATGCTTAGGTGATGGTCAAGAATGGCCACCGCTCACCCTCAGGGAGTGAAGCCAATGGCCCAGCAAGAACCACAGTCCAGAACGAGGCAGCGTGCAGCGCGCGTCATGAAATGTGACGTGGCTCTTTTTTTGTTGGATATGGCTATGGGTCAAGCACTTAACCAACCCACAACAATGGTTAACTAGCTGGTTAATGGTTAATGATAGGGGATGATAACCAACAATAGTAGGGGATATACTAGCTGTATATGGCTATGGGTCAAGGCTTTAACCAGCCGATTAATGGGGGATAATAACAAGTAAGAATAAGGAAAACTATGGTTAATGATGAGGAACCAGGCCAGGGGTACGGGGTTTTGACCCACAGTCATATGTTGCATGATAGGCTTAATAAGAGGCATATCTATAGGCTTCAATGGGGTAATGTCTATGTGGTTCTGTGGCTGCTGTTGTTGTTGTTGTTGTTGTTGTTGTTGCAATCTTTTAGATGTGGTCGTAAACTGCTCGCTGCGCAGGAACCACATTGCACATGGGGACATTGTGAATTACAATGTGGGTATGTACATAGTAGCATGGCATGCACGTGTCGCACGCGCATACCTAGATACGTGTATTTATTATGTATGTCTTGCTATTTGTCATATCGTTGATACCTTTTCAAGCCTGCATGACGGGTAGGGTATCTCTCTAAGATTGGTGCACTTTAGATGAAGCACACAATTTCGTTTGCAACTGAGATGGGCTCACATCGCAGTTTCTGTGCGGCTATGTTTGTGCACCTGTCTGTACATGTCCAGTACCTGACATGCACTGGGACGCATCCATGAGTCCCTTACACAAGCCTACGGGTCAAAGCTATATTTCTACACCAGCACATATAGGCATTTATCTACATATGTTGATATAGACCTGCATCCTCCTCCGGACATGCAGGAATGTACGTTTGCGCATTTCAGATACTTGACTAGGGATCTGTTTTTGTACATATATATATATATATATACATATATTTTTTTATCTCTCTCTATATATATTTAAATATGAATATGCCCATAAACGTACATTTACACGCACACATTCTAGTATCGCTGTGTTTTTGGAATGCACATTAGTCAGTAAGGTACCACATTTGTTGATGAGTGATTTGTCAACTACTAGTTAATTGATCACTTATTGCTAAGTAATCAAGAGCTACCACTAGCGATCATCATTTGATCACTTAATGGTTGATCAGTAAACCGCATCAAGTTTGTTAACGATCAATCGATCATCAATTGCTGAGTTAAGCATGAACCTTTCGCTAAGTATTGGTCACCCATTGCAAGTAATTAACCATTGAGCAACCACTAGTCGGTGAACCACTAAGTGAAGCACCAAGTTAAGCACTAAGTTCACCACTAAGCAATTTAACCATTAAGCAACCATTAAGTAAGCCAGAGAATGCTAAATACGAGTGGTAGCAACCATGAGTCAATCAATCAGTTTGTTCACCAATCAGCTGTCGCACTGGTCACTGGCAACTGGTTCCAGGCCCAGTCTGCCACTGCACCGCAGCAATCGTGCGACCATCGGAGGTGACCGTGCGCGTTTTCGGGCGGGCCAAGCTGGTGCAGTGGAAGGATTCGAAGGTCACTGGTGACCACTGATGGTTAGTTGGTGGTTAGTTGATGGTAGATTAAGGCTTACTTACTGGTTGATTGATGCTTAATCAATGTTGATTCCTAGTCAGTTCATGCTTAATTTAATTGATGGTTACTTAGTGGTAATTGATGGTCAATTGATGTTTACATGGTGATTGATTAATTGGTGGCTAATTGGTGGTTAATTGATGATATTTGATAGCGCAGACAGTTTCTATGTGCTGCTGGATATCCCCAGTATGATCCCAACAGGGTATCCCTGGTGGTACTGGCAGCAAGGCCTGCAGTCTTTGGTTTTGGTCACAAAGTGCTACAAGGTGGGCCCCCCTAGTTATAAGTTGGTTAATAAGCCATTTAACTATGGTTATATCTACCATAACTAGTAGTTACCCTAGTTGTGAGCCAACTTAGCTAACTTAGGGGGCCCACCTTGTAGGTCCTCCTGTTTTCAAAGAAAGTGGCAACTGTACACTTGGCACTTACTTTCACAGGTAGTGGCAAGGGTTGATTTCACATAATTCATTGCCCTGTGTCTCAAGGTCTGATCCCTTTCAAAATTTCCGAAAGACTAAAGTTTGGGCGCATGTTACCACGCAGGCACATAGTTGAAGGGGTGGCAACAACCATGAAATCGATCAACCCCGGAGGAGACAATCTGCCCTGGGGCATGAGTGACCAGTCGCCCCAGTCCCATACCAGCCAGTGAAAGCACCAGAGGATAGACCAATGATTGTGGAGGGTTGAAGCACCATTCGGGTATGTTGTGAACCCAGAAGCAACTAATGGTTTTACAATGCAGCCATATGAAGGTCTATGATATATTTGGTGTTTCACCCTGCTTTCTATTGGAATTTCGCTCTAGAGGCACTCACACCTGCCTGTCTTCTCAAATGAGATGTAATTAGGAAGGTTTTCAGATTCGGTGCGGATGCCTTCCACTGGTGGAGGGTAATTTGGCATTTTCAAGATTTACCACCCACGAACAAGTTGTTTCCCAAACCACTGCTGCCAGGGATGAGTCCTGTGGCCATGGGTGGTCGATTGTCACTTCAACTGAACTCCGTCAGGGGAACCCAGGGCATGAACTCGGAACTTGATGGGGAGAAGACCATCAAGCACTAGGGGAGGTGCAACGAACACAGACATTGAACATATCATCAACAGCTGTCCAACAATTGCTGCACTACCTCAAGAACGACGACAGTGTAGTTTTACTTCGGCTGGATCACGTGCGTGATGCTGGTATTACAATTCACATTGCAATTTTTGTTGGTTACATCAACCAGTGTCGGTTCATCATCTATCATCATCGATCGTCATCGATCATCATCATAGATCGTCATACATCCCCATCGATTAGCATCAAGATCATCATCATCATCATCATCATCATCATCATCATCATCATCATCATCATCATCATCATCATCATCATCGTCGTCGTCATCGTCGTCGTCGTCGTCGTCGTCATCATCATCATCATCATCATCAGCATCATCATCATCA